>OY821517.1:314392473-314569973 GCA_963682025.1 Cordilura impudica | reverse complement strand
GGCTCAATGGAAAATTACCCGAAAAATTAAACATCTCGCAAAAGAAGAATATGAAATTTTGCCGAAAAAATATGAAAGATGGCCCCAAAATAACTAAAATTTTTTTGAAAAACGCCCAAAAATTAATGAATTAAAATTATGATACATTAAATATTCATTTATATAGAAGTTTATTTTCCATTATGGAAAAATAGCCCATAAAACTATATAATGAATTGGTTTTGCTTATGTAATGTATTCGAAATTCGAGTGCAAATTTTAGGAAATTTGAATTTTTCATAAAATTGTTTTCTTTCAATCTATATATATATAAAATATATGAATATTTAAATAAAATTCATTAAATTGTGACTTTTTAAATAAAGTTTATTAAATTTCGTTATGAATATTTGTTGAACACACAAAAGATATATAAACTTATTCCAAAAAAAAATGTACCAAATGATGCACATCTGCAAAGAAATGGTATATATTTTGTCCAAATCGGTTGATAACTAAAAGCGTAGATGACGTCACAAGAAATCGCATTGCCTATTAATATCATAGATATATTGTATACAGATAAAAAAATAATTGAAGAGTGTCTTGTACAAGTGCATGACAATATGGGTAGTGAAAACCGCTCAATACTTTCGCCAAACTGGTTGCTTGCATATCTAGAACTCCGAAATGTACATTTTTATACCCTATACCACTATGTGGTTTGGGTATAATGACTTTGTGCTGCTGTTTGTAACTACCAAAAATATATGACCTAGACCCATCTTTTATTATAATGATCGGATCAGAATCACTATCTGATTCGATTTAACGATGTCCGTCCGTCTGTGTGTCCATGTAAACCTTGTAATCAAACTGCAGGTCGCAAATATGAATATATTTTGATGAAATTTGGTATTTAAGCTTTTATCGGCCATAGGATGAACACTATTGAAATTGGTGAGAATCGGTGCATGTCCAGACCTAGCCCCCATACAAATGACCCCTAAATTGCCATAAGATCCAAATTGTCATATAGATCCTACTCAAATTGGGTCCAAAAATGATCCCTATGGGACAACTCTTAATCATAGGCCCCATATAGAGCAGCTTCCCGCTCTTCACTTAAATCTATCAAAAAACAAAAATATTGCACTGATTCTTCTCAAATTTTGTTTCTATATATTTTTGCAAAATACAAGAGACTTTACCAAACATGATCAGGATCGGTCCATTTTTGGACCTAGTCCCCATGTAGATATAGCATCCGATATGAACTTTTTCATATCTGCAGTCAAAAAAAATAATAAAAATCACTCAAATTTAGTTTTTGCTTATTTCCTATATCCAGTTAGTTGGGCCTAAGAGATAGGGTCTCTAAACGCATGGTATAGGGTATCGTATAGTCGGTCTAGACCGACTATAATTTTCTTACTTGTTGTTTATTGTATAGGCTAAAAGCAAAATCAGAACAAGATGTCTAGACTGAAGTTAGAAAACTAATTATTAAACATACCAAAGAGGGAAAAAAAGAGTTGGCAGGAGCCATTCAACGGTGGCATTGTTTTTTTTTTTTTTTGCCTTCGGATATGAAAAAGTTCATATCTGATGTTGTGGTCATATGGGAACTAGGTCGAAAAATGGACCGATCCCGACTAAATTTGGTAAGGTTACTCATTTTTTGGAAAAACATATACAAACTAAATTTGAGATAAATCTATGCAATATTTTTATATTTTGGAAAATTAAAGTGAAGATTGGGAATCAGTTTCATATGGGGGCTATGACTTTTTGTACTACTGATAAATGGATGTAATAAGCATACAAAAACATAATTTGACCGAGATGTACATGACAATTTGGATATTATGGCAATTTAAGTCGATCCCATAGGGGTCATTTGTATGGGTACTAGGTCTGATAATGAACGAATTTCCGTATTTCAATAGAGTTCATCCTGTGGCGAATGGAAGCTGATATGCTAAATTTCATCAAAATATATATTTGCGACCTATAGTTTGATTACAAGTTTTACATGGACACACAAACGGACGGACGGACAGACGGACATCGCTAAATTTACTCTGAGTCGATCGGTATAATAAAAGATGGGCAGTTACAAACATCATCACAAAGTCATTATACCCTGACCACATAGTGCTTTTATAGCTGACTTCTGACTTGGATAATTGTGCTTCACAAAGCAGGGGACAAATCGTCGCATTCGATATAGAGTAAAAGCAATCGAAATTCTATATTTTGGTTTATTATTTATTATTATAGACGGACAATCGTCAGACCTCGTTTCACTTTTACTATAGACCATAAACTCGTTAGTTGTGACAAATTAGAATTATTCTTAGTAAAGAGAGCGTGTGAAATAACATTGTTGTAATAAAATTTGTTGTAATAAAATTAAAACAAATAAGTTATTATTATTATATAATTATTTTTTTATATTTTTTTAATAACTAACGTTAAATTCAAGTTTTAAATTTACAATGTTATAAAATCATTTAGTTGTTTTTAATTAAATTTTTAACTTTTTCGGGAACGCCTTCCTTTAGTCGCCTTAAGATGGTTTTTTAACTAAAGTCCTATATTGTTTAATCGATCAGAGTTCTGGGCAATTTGAAGGATTAGCTTCCTTTGGTACAAATATAACACCATTTGTTTGCTAGTTTTTTACTATAATGGCAAGTGGCGAGGTGAGGCCAGAACTGGAAGAAATCGTCTCTGAAGGCACTCTTTTATGTACACATCTGTATTTATCGAACCTGAGGTTATGAGTGAACGGATTCTTTGACCACGAGTACAAATGGCTTGCCAGACCAGAAACTTAATTTTTTTTTGGAAATTTTGATTTTTTTTTGAACTCGATAATCTTTTGGAATATTCCCTTTTGCATTTGCTACATAGACTTCCTGACCATTCAGCTGTAAAAAGTCAGCCAGCATGTAAGTTTCACCATCCATAATACAACACTCAAAATTGCGGATAAAATTCGTTTGCTAAACTTATGCTTATTTTTTTTTGTTTTGAATTTCTATCTGGGACTTTTTGTACTCTGTACGTTTTTTTTTTAATTTTTCTTACGGAAGTCTCCGAACAATTTGCCATTTTTGCCACTTTTCTTCCAAAAATATTTGGTTTCTTGGCAAAAATTCTTACTACTTTTCCAGCTGTCTTACGTTCTGAAAATCCATATTTTCTATCACAGCCATCATTTCTTTTGATAGTCAGCAGTTCCTTATAATTTTTTATCACCCGAAAAACAGTTTGCCGGACTACCCCTGCTTGCCTAGCAATGGATTTATACGAACGGCATGGGTATTCGTTAAAAATTTAGTAATGTGTTCGCGTACTTTTTGTTGATTGTCCATTATTGAAAAAACCATAATTGCAATGAAGCTAAGATTTAGCACGTGGTTTTTGACAATAATAACAAGTCTAAATAATTTAACGGTATCCATTTTTTTGGAATCAAAAAGTTGAATAAGCCCAAAAGTATGTTATATTTATTTCACGCGCACTCTTTATTTTATTTTGGAAAGTAAAAACAATAATAATTACGATTCTACCCCTGCTTAAAATTGTAGAAAAGCAAGTAGCGCAATCAAACAAGAGCTTGAATTCTGCAAAAGAAGCGTTTTGTTTACCGAGGGAAGCAATTTTAACGTATTTGGGTCTGATGATAAACTCTGTTTTGAGAGGACGAAGTTAGGAACTCCGTTTGAATAACCTGCAACCGACTATAAAGCATTGGGGTGGATGAATGGCGTAAATCCTCTTGAAAATTTGTAAGGTTTATCTCAACAAAAATTTTTTGTAACACATTTTTCCAGTTTAGCTGAGTTGTAAAGGACCTAGTGCAAGAATTGGAAAAAATCCCGCCTGACTAGGAGCAAATATACAAAAGATATTTATTTATTGCAGATAATAACTAGATTTCCAAATCTTTGAAGTCGTTGGAGTTCGGGTTGTGCACATTTTGTACACATTTACTAGTTGAAATTTTTTTCGTTTAATTTCATTATTTGCTATAAAAATAAAAAATCTTTTTTTTTCGATCTTTATCATTTTAATGATTGAGTTTGAAATTACTCAGGCTCAAGATCTTTAAATAAAGCAAAAAAACATTGGCGCATTTGTTTCAAAAATTGATCTATATTATGCATGACAGGATATACAGCTATTTGGGGAAGAGTCACCAACACTCATTAGTAACCAAAAGCAGTAGATAGTTTGTTTGGTAAAAAATTAAATTCATAAACATTTGCTGAAAACAACCAAATGAGAATTCAAGCAAAGAGTTATACTATTTAAGCCTCTTCCAATATATTCCAATATATTTTTCGTTTTTTTAAATTATGGTCAATGAATTTTAATGTTGTTTTCTGTTTTTAATAGCTTAATAGCTATCCAATCAAAAACCAAATGGGAATATGTTTTCATTATTTAATTTTCGCTGTTTTTGCCAATAACATTATTTATAATAGTGTCCGAATTTGACTTGGAGGAACCAGAAATAAACCCCCTTAATTGGAAGGTTTTGTTTAAATAGCCAAGCACTGTACTATATTAGATAGGTATTGTAAATACCTTTCATATGATGTCTTATTTGTTTATGGTTTCTTTTGATCAAATGTTAAAACATTGCAAATCATTACGTAATGAGTGGGCAAATCACTTAGTTATTCGTGCTCTATAACATATCAAAGTTTCATCACGAAGAACATCATCCTTAACCTATATCTATAATATTAATAGGCTAGGCGATTTTTTGTGACTGATGTTTTGTTCTACCGTTTTATCCCGATTTTGGCCAAACGTATATTATTTGAAAGGTATTTCTTTTTAGCCGATTTGCAGATTTTTTAACTTTTTCCTTTATTTTGAGTAAATTGCATCTAAAGTTGCTACTAACACATACATAAAATTATAAAGGGTCCGCCAAATAACTTTTTTTTTTTTGAAAATGCTATAAAAAAAAAAATGCTGAATATTATCTCAAATTTCTTTTTTTATTTGAAAGTACAATCCTTCCGGTTAATAATGGAAAATAATTTCATTCAAATGGCTGCCTCGGCTGGCCATGCAGTAGCCTATACGATCGGTCGAATTTTTAAGCACATTATCGATTGTGTGCAGCTGTAATTCACCAGTGGCTTCACGAATATTGTCCTTTAAAGCGTCAATTGTCTCTGTCTTGTTGGCGTAACACTTATCTTTGAGGGCACCCCACAAATAATAGTCGAACGTTGTCAAATCGAGGTGGCCAAACGTTATCAGCTCTGAGGCTGATAATGCGATCTTCAAAAACAGGGCGCAAAACATCGAGTGCAGCTTCGGCTGTGTGGCACGTAGCGCCGTCCTGTTGAAACCAAATGTTGCCAATATCCTCCTCTTCAATTTTTATGAACAAAAATTCGTTCAACATGGCCCAATAACGATCGCCATTGACTGTAACGGCTACTCCTTGCTCATTTTCGAAGAAAAATGGCCCAATTATGCCTCTGGACCAAAATCCGCACCAAACAGTGACTCGTTTTGGGTGTATCGGCTTTTCAATGTATGCGTGCGGGTTTTCTGTGCCCCAAATGCGACAATTTTGCTTGTTTACATACCCGCCAAGATCAAAATGGGCTTCATCTGAAAAGATGATTCTTTTGGTAAAATCGGCATCTTCTGTAAGTCGAGCGCAGGCCCACTTAGCGAAGCGAAGACGCATTGGATGGTCAGTTGGCTTCAACTCCTGAACCAATTGGACTTTGTATGGTGTCATACCAAGGTCTTTATGCAAAATTCGTCTCAATGATGCCTCCGAAATGTTCAATTCTTGAGAACGACGGTGAATTGATGTTGATGTCGCTTCACGCATACTTTCTGCCACAGCAGCAATATTTTCGGGTGTACGCGCTGTTTTTGACTTTTCACGCTTTGGATGCCATTTTCTTTCACTTTTTTCACAAGATAACGAACATACGGAGCTGACGGTGCTTCTCTTCTTCCAAAATCCGTACGCAATTTTCGCACACATTCTGCAACATTACCATGATTTTCAAAGTAATGTCGCAATATTTCCCAGCGGTGTTCAAGCGTATACACAACCATATTCGTTCAGCGGAAGGATAAAACTAATTATCTGTCAAATCAGACATGAGCTAAGTGTTACCATTCACGAAATAAGCACTAGTTGAAAAAAAAACGTTAGATGGCGGATCCTTTACAATGTTATGTGTGTGTTTATTAAATTTGTTAATGTGTTTGTAATAAAAATGAGTTGGTTTTTTGTGTTGATTTGTGAATTGGCTATAATTGATTAGCATACTTTTAGGGTCTTTATTTAATGTAAAATAAAATTTCCTAGAATTTGCGCTCGAATTTCGAGGGCTGGAATTTGCTAGTTACAAATTATTGTGTATTTAACAATATCTTCACATATTTATAAACATATGGACTGAATTTATGGGCAGACTATATTTTAGTCCAATTATATTCATGAACAATTAATAAAGGAAATTTAATTTGAAGTTGTTATTGTTATTAATTTTATAACACACACACACAGACACACATTCACATAAATTCATGCACAATAACTAACATGCCCGCTCTCCACACATGTGTTCTTTGCATTGTTTGCTCTTTGTCGAAATTAAAAAAACTATTTTTAGTTTTTCTACCATGAACGGGGTAATTGTTAACAATAATTGTTTTGTTTATGTATATGTTTATTATTTTGCAATTGCAGTGTTTTGTTTTTACTCCTCTCCAACTAATAATAAAGTACTTTGTGTGTGTTTTCATAATAAATTGCGGTGAAAATGTGCTATAACGAAAAAAAAAAATAAATAAAAACAGCAGCCAAGTAAAGAGATTTATAAATTTAAAATATTTAATTAAAATTAAAGCATAATTTGAGATAGCATAATTCCAAAAAAAAAAAAAAAAAAAAAAAAAAATGGTGCTATTGTTAGCACTTTCCTCAGGTCAACTTGCGTTTTATTAAAAAAAAACCATTTTTGTAAATTGCTAAGAATTTTAAAGCACTAATTTTTAAACACCGTCTGGCGATGGTCCCAATTTCAAACGTGATCTCCCTATGGGAAAACTTCCTTCAATAATCTAGTTTTCGCCATAAATTCTGTCAAAGTAGTACTGGGAGTACAAATATCAAATCATCAAAATTAATTTTGTCACCTCAAAAGGAGGCTCCGTTTTTGATCCAATACACTTTTTGCAGCGAAAATTTTTTACAGAAAATAAAATTCTTCAGAGATGTTGTAAAAATATACAGACGTACGACAGTATGATTCAGAGATGCAAGGTTAGGTTAGATTAAATGGGTTGCGCACCCGAAGGCAACTACACTCGGACGCCATATGACGCATTGTGTGGCCCTTTAGAAAGTAGCGAAAGGTAGAGATAAGAAAAGAGATTATAAAAGCTCAGATAGATTATGTAAGGAGTATGGAAAAAAAAGAATAGTGAAAATGAGCTCTTTCGTCCGCTATGCGCCCCTGCTGGACCAGCCATATTCCCTCAAGAAGTCCGCAAGGTCGCCGAGAGGAACATCTACTGTGCAGCCCAGGTTATCGAAGTATCTGCCCTAAATATCTAAGGCGCCGCACCTTCAGTCCTGGACATTCCTCCTCGTTCACATCCATACAGCTCGTACAGAAGTCATCTCTCGGGACACCTATGAGTTCGGCCATCCGCTCTATTACACAGTGTCCAGTAGGCTTATTATCCCTTTAGAGATGCAAGGATTGACTTCACAAAAAAAAAGTTTGAGAAAATCAAAAGAAATTGATAACTAGTAAGAGGGTTAAATTGTTCTGTACTGAATCTTTGATACTACGGTATGCCGGTATAAAGTGAGCGTTTTATTGTGAAAATAAAACACTAATTTTAAATGGGAAAGTAAAAAACATTTTATAAGAAGTATTGACCATTGCTGTCTACACATATGGACCACCTTGCGGGCAATTTGTGGATACCACGCCAATAGAACTGTTCGTCTTTTGAAGTAAACCAATCAGACACCCAATTTTCGACTTCTTCGTAGGAATCGAATTGCAGCTCAGCCAATGCGTGTCCCATCGATGTAAACAAATGGTAGTCGGTAGGAGCCAAGTCTGGTGAATACGGTGGGTGGGGTAGCAGCGCCCAGCCAAGGTTTTGCTTTTTGTGCAGGTACATTGTCATGGAGCAAAATTACCTTGCCGTGTCTTCTGGCCCATTCTGGTCGTTTTGCGATTAATGCGATTAAAATTGATCATTTTTTTTCGGTATCGAACATTATTAACGGTTTCTTCATGTTTTAGGAGCTCGTGGTGCACCACACCTTTCTGGTCCCACCAAACACACAGCATTGTCTTCTTGCCGAATCGATTTGGATTTGTAGTTGATGTTGATGGTTGAATTAACCCATGATTTTTTCCGTTTAGGATTTGTAAAATAAATTCATTTTCATCACCAGTAACAATTCTATGCAAAACTGATTTTCTTTCGTGTCTTTAAGCAAAATTTCACTAGTGTTTTTACGATTTTCCAACTGCCTTTCATTCAATTCATGTAGCATCGATATTCCACACTTTCGGATCATTCCCATAGCTTTTAAACGGTCAGCAATTGTTTCTTGTGCAACATTTAACATTTCTGTCATTTGCTTTAGACTCAAAGTGTCATCTTTATCAATATTGCTTGCAATTCGGCGTCTTCAAACTTTTTCGGTGGTCTTTCACGTTCTTCATTTCTCAAATCAAAATCATTATCTCTGAACCGTTGAAACCATCTTTTGCATGTTGCTTCTGATAGAGCATGATCATCATATGCCTTGACAAGCATTCGATGCGAATCTGCAGCACTTTTCTTCAAGTGAAAGCAAAAAATTAATGCTTTCGGCAAATCATTTTCTGGTACTTTTAACACGATGAAAAAATATGATGTTGTTTGTTCAATGACTTAAATTTATTTGACAGATGTCATAGCAACAAAACAAAAAAAAAAATTAAGGCTCGTTCACAACAGATGTTCCCTTCGTGACATTTGTATCTTGACGCTCACTTCATACCGGTATACCTAATAAATTCAATATTACATCCAATGTTGGGTAAATTTTCAAAATTTTACTAAAAAGGGATTTTATTTCCCTTCGTGACAAAAAATAGTGCCACCCGCACTTCTTCTTTTTGTGATATTTGAAAACAGAAGTAGATAAAAACCGGCAGCAGTGAAAACTAAATACAACTTTTAAATTGCATTTGTGTCTTTTGGGTTTTAACACACACTCAGTCCCATTCATACACACCCGAGTCAGACAAGCTGAAAACAAACAATTGTTAGGCAAAAAAGCCATTGCACCTGTGAACGGTCACGTTTGAAAAATTTTATTTTAATATAACAAAAAAAAAGAAGAAAATAAAAAAGATTTTTAAAACATTTTTAAAACTCTCCCACATACGCACACACACATAACCAAGTACACTAGGACGTTTCTGCAAAAAAACTTTTTTATAACATATACCATATGTAATGTTTGTAACTACAAAACATATTTGACATAGACCCACCTTTTATTATACCGATCAACGTAGAATCCCTTTTAAGTCGCATTAGCCATGTCCGTCCGTCCGTCCATTTGTGTCCATTTAAACATTATAATCAAATTTGGTATATACGCTTTTATCGATCATAGGACGAACACTATTGAAATTGGTGAAAATCGGTGCATGTTGAGACCTAGGACCCAAACACATAACCCCTATCAGACCGACTCAAATGGTCGTAAAATCCAGATTATCATATACATTAGGATGACAGCAATTTTTTTTTTTTTTAATTTCAAGACGTGCGGTTTGGATTATTGTGACACTTGATCTACAACTTTAGTGCGCAAAATTTTAGCCAAATCGGACAATGCTTTCTGGATGCGCATTGAGTTCAAAGTTCAAATATACATTTATATGTAAAAATTATTTTAAAAAAATCATTTTTCACAAAAATTTTGATGTTAATAATTGCGTTTCAATTAAATTAATAAATAAACCATAATCAAGAGTAAATAATTTTTCTAATAAAACAACAAAATCTATTATCCGTTGAAAAACAGCCAAGTTATATCAAGTTCCCCAGGCGATAAATGCGCCGCAGCCCATTTAATTAAGAAAAACGAGCTCACATTTTTAAAGACATTGAAATAATTTACAACAACAACATTTTTTGCATTCTCCCGGTCTCAAAATGATCTTATGTAAGTATTTTGCATCTCGTCTATTGTTATGCCGTTCTAAATTAATATCAGAACGGTACGTATTTTTTAGCACTATTTCAAAATCTCCAATTTTACTTTTTCAAAAATTTTATTCACGAATTTTGCCGAAATCAACGATTGGACTTTAAGGTCTTATTAACAAAATACTTGTGATTAAAAATGCCAAATATGGTAGGTATCCGGTTCTTAATTTGGCGAGGGCAGCGTTTTTATTTTAGCGGATTTGAAGAAAAATATGATTTTTCATACTTTTTCAACTTTTAGGTTACATATTTTTGGTGTTTTCATATTTCAAATATCTTTTGTAAAAATATTATAATACTTGATATAAGTTCTCAATCTTGTAAATTAAGGTTAAATTGAAACACAGTTTATAGTTTATAGTCCCTCTTTAAAGACAAAGGGTAAATTTTAGGAGATTTAAACGAAATATCAAAATAATATATATTTGTGTAAGGATTTCGATAAAACTTGTTGATAATATTTAAATAATTCTAAAAAATAATATTCTAGACTTATTTTCTGAAATTAACCCGCACGTCTTGAAATTCCAAAAAAAAAAAAGAAATGGCTGTCACCCTAATACACATATATCGATAAAATTTGGTGTATATGTGTATAGCACATCCACTGGAAGTAGTCCAACAATAAACCTGTGTGTCCATTTTTCGTCATAGTCCCCATATCCAGATTCAATTAAAATATATTGCAGAAATATGGTTTATTTACTTTTTTTGAGGAATGTAAGTAACCGTATTAAATATGGGCATGATAAGGCCATTTTTAGACCCAGTCCCCATATAAAAATAACTCCAGATATGAAATTTTTCACATCTGCACACCACAAATTAATACCAAAAGCACTTAAATTTGGTTTATGCTTATTCGCCAATTAATTCCTCATCAAACCCTCTCTCGGTGTAAACCAGCTATTATTATACCCTCCACACGCCAGCGGCAGAGGGTATATATAGGTTTGTCATTCCGTTTGTAACGCATTTAAAAACTAATTTCCGACCCCATAAAGTGTATATATTCTTGATCCTTATCACAGCTCGAGTCGATATAGCGATGTCCGTCTGTCTGTTGAAATCACGCTCATTCACAAAAAAGCCATCTAACTGGATAAGGCTACAATAATATCATTTGCCATAATTCCCAGCAGGTTGGTATTGAAAATTGGCTAAATCGGGCATCATCGTGATTAGATACGAGCAAAAATATGTAGATACCTCTAAAAAAACATAAAACCCAGTGTGTTTGTTGTAACAGTTTAGTGGTTGAACATTATAATTGTACAACAACATAAAAAAATGCCGCAAAAAAATTATGCATATACATATATTAACAATACCAAGAACACATAACATAGCTCATGTTAGTAGTATTGCCACATATTTTTTTTATCGTTATCACGTTATAATAAAAAAAAATCGCCAATATGAAAGAAAAAATGAAAACTAAAAACGAAAAATGGAGAATGGAAAATGGAAAATGAAAAACAGAAAATGTAAAATGTAAAATGTAAAATGTAAAATGTAAAATGTAAAATGAAAAATGTAAAATGTAAAATGTAAAATGTAAAATGTAAAATGTAAAATGTAAAATGTAAAATGTAAAATGTAAAATGTAAAATGTAAAATGTAAAATGTAAAATGTAAAATGTAAAATGTAAAATGTAAAATGTAAAATGTAAAATGTAAAATGTAAAATGTAAAATGTAAAATGTAAAATGTAAAATGTAAAATGTAAAATGTAAAATGTAAAATGTAAAATGTAAAATGTAAAATGTAAAATGTAAAATGTAAAATGTAAAATGTAAAATGTAAAATGTAAAATGTAAAATGTAAAATGTAAAATGTAAAATGTAAAATGTAAAATGTAAAATGTAAAATGTAAAATGTAAAATGTAAAATGTAAAATGTAAAATGTAAAATGTAAAATGTAAAATGTAAAATGTAAAATGTAAAATGTAAAATGTAAAATGTAAAATGTAAAATGTAAAATGTAAAATGTAAAATGTAAAATGTAAAATGTAAAATGTAAAATGTAAAATGTAAAATGTAAAATGTAAAATGTAAAATGTAAAATGTAAAATGTAAAATGTAAAATGTAAAATGTAAAATGTAAAATGTAAAATGTAAAATGTAAAATGTAAAATGTAAAATGTAAAATGTAAAATGTAAAATGTAAAATGTAAAATGTAAAATGTAAAATGTAAAATGTAAAATGTAAAATGTAAAATGTAAAATGTAAAATGTAAAATGTAAAATGTAAAATGTAAAATGTAAAATGTAAAATGTAAAATGTAAAATGTAAAATGTAAAATGTAAAATGTAAAATGTAAAATGTAAAATGTAAAATGTAAAATGTAAAATGTAAAATGTAAAATGTAAAATGTAAAATGTAAAATGTAAAATGTAAAATGTAAAATGTAAAATGTAAAATGTAAAATGTAAAATGTAAAATGTAAAATGTAAAATGTAAAATGTAAAATGTAAAATGTAAAATGTAAAATGTAAAATGTAAAATGTAAAATGTAAAATGTAAAATGTAAAATGTAAAATGTAAAATGTAAAATGTAAAATGTAAAATGTAAAATGAAAAATGAAAAATTGAAAAATAAAAAATTAAAAATGGAAAATAAAAAATGGAAAATAGAAAATGAAAAATGGAGAATGGAAAATGAAAAACGGACAATGGAAAATGAAAAATGGAAAATAGAAAATGAAAATTGAAAAATGAAAAATGAAAAATGGAAAATGAAAATTGAAAAATGAAAAATGGAAAATGGTAAGTGGAAAATGGAAAACGAGAACTGAAATATGAAAAATGGAAAATGGAAAATGAAAATTGTAAAATGGAAAATGGAAAAAGAAAATTTAAAAATGAAAAATGAAAAATGGAAAATGCAAAACGGAAAATGGAAAATGGAGAATGAAATTGAAAAATGAAAAATGAAAAATGAAAAATGAAAATTGAAAAATGAAAAATGACAAATGGAAATTGAAAATTGAAAAATGGAAAATGGAAAATGGAAAATGGAAAATGAAAAATGGAAAATGAAAATTGAAAATTGAAAAATGAAAAATGAAAAATGGAAAATTAAAATTGAAAATTGAAAAATTAAAAATGGAAAATGTATAATGAAGAATGGAAAATGAAATATGAAAAATGTAAATTGTAAAATGAAAATTGAAAAATGGAAAATGAAAAATTAAAATTAAAACATGGAAAATGGAAAATTGAAAAATTAAGAATGGAAAATGAAAATTGAAAAATGAAAAATGGAAAATGAAAAATGAAAAACGAATAATGAAAAATGAAAAACGGAAAATGGAAAATGAAATATGAAAAATGTAAATTGGATTATTCACAATAGTACATATTTACAAATTTATTACAAATTTATTAAAAAAAAAAATTATTAATTATTTATTAACATGGAATTATGGTTCTATGATCGTCTGATTGAGAAGAATGCTTCGTCGATGTTTCCAACATTTTGGAAATGGATTCCACTATGAAAGTATGCGAGGCTTTAACAAGGGTACCATTTGTTTACAGATTTATAGCAAGTTTTCTACTGCAAGGAGGCGTTTATGGAATTGCTGTCTACTACAGATCAACTGCTGCGGCAATGCACACAAGGCAGAAATAATTTACAACTTATATTTTCAATAAGTTTTACAAACTGCCATCCAGCATCGAAAGCAAAATTGTGTTCGATTGAAAATTCGTTGTACAACGAAATTTTCGACCATGCTACCAGCTCATAATACGAATTTGACATTCGATAGTCGATGTTCGATACCCAGCGAAGATCGAAGATAGAATACAACTCATAATAACGCCTTTTATTTTTGCAACTCTTAAAACGGAATATGAATTTTCATGGCGCAAAAGCTTTTGAGAATATTTTCAGAATTTTGAAAGGGTTGTTGAAATCGATTTGATAAAGGGTGTCTTTTTTAATCCCTATATAACTTAAAACTGTAAAAAAATACATACAGAAATGCATTATAATCAAAAAAAAATTATTTTATTCGAAAGATCAATACATTAACATCTAAAAATGATTTCGGGCATATGGCCGTCGCGGCGGTTCTTGACGAAGCATATTCTGGTCGTACAATTTTTGACAACTTTTTCGAGCAATGTTTGCATCCAAGGCGTCAATTGTTGCTGGTATATCAGCATCAGACTTCACGTAGGCGCCATGGAAATAATCGAGAGGTGTCAAATCACAGGACCTTGGAGACCAATTAAAAGTCCATTTCTCGAAATCAACTTATCGCCAAATTTTGATTTCAATAAGTCGATGGTTGCGGTGGCCGTAGCACCTTCCTGTGTTGAAACCACATCTCGTCCAGATTAATGACATCTACATTTTCAAACAAAAAATCATTGGTCGTGACCGCACAGCAAACGGTGCATTTTTGTGGATGTAGTGGAGTGTCTAGGATCTGTTGTGGATTGGTCTCACTCCATATGCGGCAATTTTGTTTATTAACAAAACCCATTAAGCCCAAAATGAGCTTGATCGCTGAACACAATTTTGCGATAAAACATCGGGTTAGTTTCCAATTACGACGCATATGATGGTCTCGGGGTTTTAATTCCTGCACCAGTTGGATTTAACACGGGTGTAGGTCAAGATATTTGCGCCAATATTTCCACGTAATGGAGGGACAGAGCCCCAATTCCTGACGCCGAATCGATAAATTTGGCTCTTCTTCCACACTTTCGTTTACAGCGGATAGTTTTCATTAGTGCACTAGAATTCTTCAGAAGTGATTTATCTGGTTTTGTGAAAATAAATCGTCAAAGAAAAAATAAAAAAAATTTATGTTTCATGACCTCATTTGAATAAAATTGATATTAAAGACCCCGTACCGATCCCAGAAAAACTGAAAAAAAATTCCCAAAAATCTTTTGGGCCATTAGAATTCATAATCCGCTTAATAGTTGCAAAAATCAAAAAGATTGTTTTTTGGTGAAACGGCCCAATGTACACGTACAATGTAAACACATACACATAAACACACATATAATATAAAAAGATTTTAATGCAGTCGTAATTTAAGCAGCAAAGGTACAAAGGTGTCCTTTAGAAGATGATGAAGATGAAGAAGTAGTCGGTTTATTTAAGTAGTATTAGCGTGCAATTTGTTTTACAACCACGTACATAATCAAAGGAAAGTAAAATTTAATGTTTTTTATTATTCCGTCATGAGTTGAAAATATTTTTTTTTCTTCGTCTTAACTTTAAGAATATACCACCCAACGATTGTGGGATATGAATGAAATTTTTTAAGGTTTTTTATTTCTTTTATTGCTGGGTGAGAAGAATAGAGAGAGAGAGAGAGAGATAAGCTACTTAATTGACGTGATGTTAAATGCAATGGAAGGAGAAGAAAAACAAAACAATTGAATTAATTTCGTTGAGAATTTAATTAAAAATTATATTGTTTTCTGCAATATTTATCTCGGAGAGCAATTAAAAGTATGCAACTAGATTTGATTTTTATACTAGAGATTTTTATAGCCGTATACCATCCTGTGGTTAGGGTATAATGAGTTAGTGCTGATGTTTGTAACTATCACAAATGTCTGTTCAAGATCCACCTTTTATTATACCGATCGATACAGAATCAGTTTCTGAGTCAATTTAGGGTTGTCCGTCCGTCTGTCCGACTATCTGTGTGTCCATGTAAACCTTGTAATCATACTACAGATCGGAAATATGAATATATTTTGACGAATTTTGGTATATTAGCTTTTTTTGGGACGATCGCTATTGAATGTTCAGGTTCAGATCTAGTTTCCATGCAAATGACCCCTATGAGATCGATCAATATTGCCCTAAGATCCAAATTATCATATAGATCTTGGTCAAATTTGGTTTATGTGTGTTTATTACATCCATTATTCATTAGTAAAATAAACTTGAAGGACCATTCTTAGTCATAGCCCCCACAGAAAGCTGATTCTCAATTTATAGAAATAAAAAACAAATATCGCACCAATTTTTTTGGATTGTGTATGTTTTTGCAAAATATAGTGAGTTTGGCAAATATGATCATGTTAGGTCCATAATACAAAAATAGCATACAAAAGTGGCATCCGATATGAACTTTTTCATGTCGCCAAATTATAACAATAACACTCAAATTGGATTTTTGCTTATTTTCTATATCTATAGGTCGTCTTAAATCTCAACTTATCTTTATTATTGAAATAAAAAAGATTTTAAACAATATTATTAAGAGACCATTTTTTTACCTTTCCCTTCAGGTCTGGCTTTAAATACATCATCATTGACTGGAAGACGAGATTCATTTGATCGCACCACTTCTGCCTTTAGTCCCTCTGCCATGGATTATGCCAACAGCAATGCTGCAGCTGCAAATGCTGTGTCCTCGACAGTAGCTCAAGCAGCCGCCGCCGCAGCAGCTGTTGCTGCTGCCCGCGGTAAATGGCCGGGTGCGATGACCAATTCCTATGGAACTTTAGGAGCTACAGCATCAGCAAGTCCTATTGGAGCAGCCATTACACCGCCACCACCACAATCGTGCCTACTAAATAGTCGTGCTCCCGGAGCGGAATCTAAATATCGTCAGCAAATGTCTGTGGGTTTGCCACCCGGTGCTGCTGCCGCTCAAGCAGCGGCCGTAGCAGCAGCTGCCAATAATATGTTTGGTTCAAATAGTTCACTCTTCTCGAAACACTTGACTATACCGGGTGCCACACCAGCTGTGGCGGCAGCAGCAGCAGCAGCCGCAGCCGCGGCGGCTGCTTCAAGGCAATCGGTGGCTGTTGGTGGTGTAGGTGCGGCCGCAGCTGCTGCGGCTGCTGCCGTAGCCGCTGCTGGCGGTGCTCCACAGCCAGGACGTTCACGTCTTCTGGAAGATTTCCGCAATCAACGCTATCCCAATCTCCAGTTACGCGACTTGGCCAATCATATTGTTGAGTTTTCACAGGACCAACATGGCTCACGATTTATTCAACAAAAACTGGAACGTGCTACGGCCGCTGAAAAACAAATGGTATTCAATGAAATCTTAGGTGCTGCCTACAGTCTAATGACTGATGTCTTTGGCAATTATGTTATACAAAAGTTTTTCGAATTCGGCACACCCGAACAGAAAAACACATTGGGCATGCAAGTCAAGGGACATGTACTTCAGTTGGCGCTGCAAATGTACGGCTGTCGGGTCATACAAAAAGCTTTGGAGAGTATTTCACCAGAACAGCAGCAAGAAATTGTGCGTGAATTGGATGGCAATGTGTTGAAGTGTGTCAAAGATCAGAACGGCAATCATGTTGTACAGAAATGTATTGAATGCGTTGATCCCATAGCATTGCAATTCATTATCAATGCCTTTAAAAGTCAGGTGTATTCGCTAAGTACCCATCCCTATGGGTGTCGTGTTATCCAACGAATTTTGGAGCATTGCACTGCTGAACAAACACAGCCGATTTTGGATGAATTACATGAGAATACCGAACAATTGATACAGGATCAATATGGCAATTATGTTATACAACATGTTTTGGGTGAGTGTTGAGCGATTTGTATGTTTTGTTTTATTGTTCTCTTTTTATTCAATTTTATTTTTCCTCTCAATTTTAGAACATGGCAAACCTGAAGATAAATCCATTTTAATTAATAGTGTTCGAGGCAAAGTTTTGGTTTTGTCACAGCATAAATTCGCTTCTAATGTGGTTGAGAAATGTGTTACCCATGCTACACGATCCGAACGTACAGCGTTGATCGATGAAGTCTGCACATTCAATGACAAGTAAGTTTATTACGTTTTTCTTGAAAGTTTACTACAAACTAATACATGTTTCTTCATGCGCTGGCCATATCTTTTATATAATTTATTTTTAAAACTTAATACTGCAATCAGTGGATATGTACCAAAATAACAATCATTGGAAAGTGTATATGGTCGGTCCACCATAAAACAGAAAATTTTTAATTTATTGTTTAATTAATACATCCCATCTCAATTATAGGATTTCTCCAAGTCTTTAGTTCCCAGCAAAAAAGTAGGAGTATCCAAAGAAATTAAATAAATCTTATTCTTGAATGTTGTACAATTTTGTATTAAACTCAATGAAATTATAATGGGCTTGGAAGGAAGCTTAGGAAGGAAGTTGTATATTATAGATCCTTTGAATTTCATTTTAACTACCGCTAAGGACATCATGATAAATCACTTCTTCCATCTATATATTTTTATACCCTATAAAACTATGTGGTCAGGATATAATGACTTTGTACTGATGTTTGTAACTACCAAAAATATTTGACCTGGACCCATATTTTATTATTCCGATCGACTCAGAATCACTTTCTTAGTGATTTAGCGATATCAGTCTGTCCGTCCGTTTATCTGTGTTTCCTTGTAAACCTTGTAATCAAACTAGAGGTCGCAATTATGAATATATTTTGATGAAATTTGATATATAAGCTTATATCGCCCATAGCATAAACGCTATTGAAATTGGTGAAAATCAGTCCATGTTCAGACCTAGTCCCCATACAAATCACCCCTATTAAATCGACTTAAATTGTCATAAAATCCAAATTATCTTATAGATCTCGCTCAAATTGGGTTTGTATATGTTTATTACTGTCATGAATCAGTAGTCCAAAAATAAACCTTATAGGAAAATTCTTAGTCATAGCCCCCATACAAAACTGCTTCCCGATCTTCACTTAAATCTATCAAAAAACAAAAATATTTCTCAAATTTTGTATTTATATATTTTTGCAAAAAATAAGTAACCTTACCAAATATAGTCTGGAGCAGTTCATTTTTCGACCTAGTCCCCATATAAATATAGCATCCTATATAAACTTTTTCATATTCCAAGGCAACAAAATTAATAATAATGCCTCTCATATTTGGTATATGCTTATTTTCTATATCCAATTAGTTGGGCCTAAGAGATAGAGTCTCTAAACGCATGGTATAGGGTATAGTATAACAATTTTCTTACTTGTTAAATCCAATTTTTTTTTTTTTCAATTGAAAATTTTTAGTTTTCAATATAAATTTTTCTTTTCTTTTTCCCATTTTAAACTTTTATTAACTGAGATTTAGTTGTTCTTACTTTGGTATCAATTATGATGCTTTTTCCAATGTAATATATTTTTAAATATTTTATATCAATTTATATTTTATTGTTTTTTTGTAAAATTGTAAATAAATTTTTAACTTCCATCATGATTTTAAATAGTGCAGTTTCTTTTACAATCACATCCCAAGAAATTTTTCGTTTGGAATCAATGAAAGTGGGTTATTTTAGAATGACTACTTTTTCACCAAACCAATTTTTTTTTTAATTTGGAAACATTAAAAATATCTTAACGAGGGCCAAATCTGCGATGCCATCATAATAATAATATTTGGTACGGTTGGGTCAGTCGTTTTAAAGCGAATAAAAGCTAGATAACTTTACTAAAGCTTAATTGATATTGCTATGACTATTTTACATTTGTCTTAGAAAAGAAAGTTTGGTTCTTGTATATATAATCAATGACGAAAATAACTTTTTATACCCACCACACCACTGTGCAGAAGTTATATATCATTATGTACTTCCGTTTGTAATGAATCGAAAAATGAGTTTGCGTCACCATGAAATGTATGTATGGCTTCTTTAGGTAGCATTTTTTTAAACAATTTCTAAACTCTCTTGCTTTTAAATTATACCGTCTTTGACTCACTTTACGTAGCCTGCGCCTAAATGTGACTCCTCATAATCGTCCTTATAGCAACTCGAGTTGATAGTTGATATAGTGAAGTTCGTCTTCCTGTCCGTTTGTCATATAAAAATAAATTTTTAATAGTACACGTCCCATATGGCTATGTGTCAGCTATGATACATGAACGAGTCGTTACAAAAATCGATGCCATACGTTTCATGTATCATATATGATATGTATCACTAAAAGGAATTTTACACTACCAGATTTTGCGTCTTTTACAAAACTATTTCTACATCACCCATAAATTTGTATTGTATATGATACATGGACTCTAAAAACATACAAGAAAATCATTTTGTATCATATGTGATACATTGGACAGGGAACTTAATAAAAAAGAAAAAATATTAACGTAAAATAATTTAACTTCAGAAAAAAATAACAAAACTTAAAAGTATTCATTTTTATGTAGTTGATTGGAATCCTTTACTATACAAAATTGAAAACTTTCCTTCTATTTTTGTTTCCATATATTGTTGTGCATCCACTATATTTTAGTACTGCTTCACAATACCGAGACATGCAGTCAAATAAACTGTTCATGACATCCTTTGAAATTTTTTACCACTCGAAATTAAATGCCTCTAATGAGATCTGTCTTGTTTGTGTAAATTCGTGCCCGTATTTTTTGATCTACAATTTCCCTTAGATTTTTATGGGATTGAGATCTGGTGATTGGGCTGGCCATTCGAAAACTCTAAACTGCATTAGATTGTAGCCATTCGGATACAATTTTGGAGGTGTGTTTTGGGTTATTATCATGTTGAAATTTCCAGACCACGGGCATATTTTCCTCCGCGTAAATTAGAATTTGACTAAGTCCAATTCCAGTTAGATTATATTTTAGAACACCAATTGGACCTATTCCTTAGCCCGCGAAAAGCAACTCCATACCATATTATTGGTATTTGTTTATTCTGGGTCTAGTCTTTTTCCCTTTGGTTGTCGTACAAACGTTCTTCCACCATGGTCTCTTTAATTAAACTTTGACTCATCTGATTAAGAGAACAGAATTACAATTCCGTCATGTTAGCAAAATTTATGCGAAGCAGACAATTTTTCCCTGATATCAGTGGTTTCTTCACAAGACTATGACAAGCAAGATCAGCCTCAGTAGCTCGCTGGGACAAAGTCCGAGCACATATTTTTAATTTCAAGTTGTTTATGGCTTCTTTAGGTAGCTTTTTTAAACAATTTCTAAACTTCCCCGTCTTTGACTCGTTTTACGGAGCCAGCGCCTAAATGTGAATCATCATCGTACGATATTTGTTGAAAATTTTTTTTAATTACAGTTTTTTAATATAATACTAGCAGATTCCAGCCCTCGAAATTCGAGTGCAAATTCTAGCAAATTTTATTTTTTCATTAAATAAAGACCCTAAAGGTATATTAATCAATTATAGAAAAAAACAAACTCATTTTATTACAAACACATTAACAAATTTAATAAAGACACACATAGCATTGTATAATTTTATGTATGTGTAGTAGCGACTTTAAATGCAATTTACTCAAAAGAAAGGCAAAAATTTTAAAATCTGTAAATCTGCAAAACGGTTAAAAAGAATTACCTTTCAAATGATATACGTTTGGTCAAAATCGGGATAAAACGGTAGAACAAAACATTGGTCACAAGAAACCGCCTAGCCTATTAATATTATAGATTTCTCATAAATTTTCTGTTACTTAAGACCAGCAGCAAAATCATCTATTATGCTTGTTTTTCACTCTTCACAAAACTTTATTCTTGCCATTATTTTATAATAAATAATTGTAAGAATAAAACATAGAAAAATGCAATTGAGTTTAAAAAACAGTTGAAATCAAACCTCAGGGACAATATATTTTTTTTAAATAACGGTTAAGATATCATACCGTTTTCTATTTCTATTGTTTCAATCAACTCTGGTACAAAAGTTTAAAAGTTTCCATTGTTTTGGCATCATTAAAAAATACTTTTTTATCAACTCTGGTACAGAAGTTAAAAAGTTTCCATTGTTTTGGATTCATTAAAAAAATACTTTTTTTTATCAACTCTGGTACATAAGTTAAAAAGATTCCATTGTTTTGGCATCATTGAAAAAATACTTTATAAATTTTTTTAATAGAATCGCGCAAAAAATAAATAATTTTTGGACTTTTTGGCGAAATTAATTTTAAAAAAAAATTTGCAAATTTAGAATTTTGTTAAAGTTTCCAATGTATTGTTGCTCACCGTATATATTTTGTTATACCCTATACCCACTATGTGTTCAGGATATGAGTTTATGTTGAAGTTTGTAACTACAAAAAAAAAATTTAAAGTTAACCCATCTTTTATTACACCGATCGATTCAGAATCACTTTCTGAGTCGATTTAGCGATGTCCGCCCGATCGTTTGTCTGTCCATTTGTGTGTCCATGTATACCCTTTTCATCAAACTACAGGTCGCAAATATGAATATATTATGTTAAATTTTGCATATACGCTTTTATCGTCCATAGGATGAACAATATTGAAATTGGTGAAATTCGGTACATGCTCGGACTCAGTCGCCCCTATGAGATCGACTTAAATTGCCATAAGATCCAAATTATTATATAGGTCTCAGTCAAATTTGGTTTATGTGTGTTTATAACACCCATTACTCGGTTGTCCAAAAATAAACCCTATAGGTCAATTCTGAGACAGAGCCCCCATATAAAGCTGCTTCCCGATCTTCACTTAAATCTATCAAAAAACAAAAATATTGCACAGATTTTTATCAAATTTATTTTGTATATATTGTTGCAAAAAATAAGTGTCTTTACCAAATATGGTCAGAATCGCACCATTTTTCGATCTTGTCCCCATATAAATATGGCATCCGATATAAACTTTTTCATATCTGGAGGCGAAAAAATTAATAACAATGCCACTCAAATTTGTTTTAAGCTTATTTTCTATATTCGAATAGTTGGACCTAAGACCCTTTCTCTACGGTATTGTATGTATAGTCGGTCTAGACGGACTATAATTTTCTTATTTGTTTTTTTTTTTTAAATGTCGCACATTTATTGATCCGCCCTCGTACCTCTTAAGTACGAGCAGCAGCACTTGGAGCAGCACATATTTGTTGCACCAATGGCAATCAGTTTTCTAGTTTTTTGTTGAAAATTTATAATTGCACGAATACGAAAGAATTTGACTTTAACCTTTTGTGAAATATCAATTTTATATGTTTTTCCTTTCTTTGTTTTTCCAGTGCCTTACACGTTATGATGAAAGATCAATATGCCAATTATGTGGTACAAAAAATGATCGATGTCTCTGAACCTACACAATTGAAAAAACTCATGAATAAAATACGCCCGCATATGGCGGCGCTGCGTAAATACACCTATGGCAAACACATCAATGCCAAATTGGAGAAATACTTTATGAAAACCTCAAATCCCATCACAACAACAGCCACCACAACGCCTGGCATGCTAGTCGGCGGTATTGCAGCCTCAGTAGCCAATGCGACAACAGGTATTATGGTAACGTCAGGTGGCAATGCTGTCACAACAACAGCAGATATAACAACAACATCAAATGCCGTTACCATCACTGCATTGGCCACCACCAATAATGCTCTTGTCCAACAGCAGACATTGGAAAATGGTATCAGTAGTGTAAGCACTCCCATGGACACATCTAATGTCATCATCAGCAGCAACTCAGTAGCATCAGTAGTAAATACAACAAATTTAGGACCCATAGGTCCACCCACAACTAATGGGGTTTTGTAAGGAGATTTCTCATTCTCATCATCGTTCTTTGAAAATCATATAATTCAACAACTATTTTTAGTAGATTAAGCAAAATAATAAGAATAATTGAATAACAACATGGTAATTTAATAAGGAACCAAGCAAAACTGAATGATATAAGAAGAAAAAATCAAAACCCAAAAAACTCCACACACACATAATTAACAAAAATACAAAAACTTTAACTCTTGATAAATGTAGAAAAAAAAACAGAAAAGCCTACGCTTTATTATTGATTTAATACAAGAAACAAAAAAGATTTTAACAACATAAACATTTTTCTATTTAAGGAGTAATGATTCATTATTTTTTTTTTTCAAATAATTAAGAAAATTTTCAATTTTAAAGATTATTGTTTATAAATTAGAGAGAGATATAAAAGTTTTACATTAAATTACATAAAATCGCTTGAAATGATAATAGAGGTGGTCACTTCACATCAAAAGAAGAATGCATTTTGATAAAGTCTTAAACTAAAGCTTTTTTTGGGCCCCAAAAAATCAAAAGATTTTCAGAGAATTTACTTAAAGAAATTTCTAAACAACTTCAAATTAGTAAATCTAGTTTGAACTTTTTTCCTCTTAAAATTCTCTCATAATTTTTGTTAGCAATTTCATATAATGAAAATCTTTTGATTATAGCAAAAGCACTTATAAAAAAAACTAAAACAGTCTTGACACTCTTTCTCCGCTCTCTCACTCTCCCTCTCTCTATATCTCTCTCTTTATATATGAGTTATTTTTTGTATAATTGTAATAATTTTTTAAATTGTAAAAAAAAACAAACAGAAAAAAATATTTAAGTTTTAGAAAAAAATTAAAACTAAATTTCTGTTTATTTTTTATTATTTTTTTTTTAATTATTGTAAAACTGTTTTAATTTGTTTATAATTTGTAAGTGTAAAATGTAGATTTTTCCTGTATTCTTTAAAAAGAAAAACAAAAACAAACGTATTTTAAGAAGAAGAAAAAAAACCAAAACAAACAAAAATATTATGTTGAATGTAAAATTTGTAATGTTTTAATAACTAAGATAGAAAAGAAAAATAACACAATAACAACCATATGTAAACTTTTTTGTAAAAACAAAATATAAGAAAAATTTTAAGAATCTTAAGACAGACATTTTATAAACTAAAGTCATAGAAGAATTTCTGATCAATTTAATATTTCGTAAATCTAAAATAAAATAAGGCAAAAGACTTTACGAAAACACGGTGTGTTGTAAAAATCATTAAAAAAAAATATATATAAAATACCTTGATAATTCACTATTAAAATTTTTGATAATTTTAAAGATAAAAAGAAATGGTTTAGAAAAATCTAGAGATTCAGCTATTCAGCTTCAGCTTGTAGACTTCAGATTTGAAAAGAGCAAATCTAAATAAATTGTACGATATCGATTTTTTGTTAAATAAATATTTTCGTATAAACTTTATTAAAATCTAGAGATTCTTAAAAATAGATAGAAAACATTTTTCGCAATATCTAGTGATGTTCCGCTGTTCTTTAGCTTGGGAGAAAACGGCCCCCATTCGAGATTCCCATGGGTTTCTATCACAGGCTGCTTCGAATTTATTTACAATAAATGATAACTATACTATTGGTTTTGGGAGATTTTCACATTATTTCAGATTTGAAAATATACAATTTTTATTATAAAAGATGTTAGCAACTCGATTGTTGGCAACTCTAAAGAAGTCATTCGAAATCTATTTTTTTAAAAATTAATACTTTTAGCACATTTCGTTAATTCAGAACATTAATCAAATCATGGCATTTTTTAAAATATAATATAATTGAATTTAAGTACTTTCTTGTAGTAAAGTAAAAATGTTCTTTTTTACTTTTCCAATCGAAAAGCTTAGTAATCCGCTTTCAATGTTAAGAGTTGTATAAAGTTTTATGGGCTCATACCATAAACAAAGCGTTGAAAATTAATGTCTAAAAAAAATTTCGAAAAATATATCAAACTTAAGAATTTTTTATAAAATTCTTAAACATTTTGTTACCTTTCTTGAAGGAGCCACATAATTATTATTTGATTTGTGTGAAATATATCGATATTATAGAAATATATAGCTGGTTTCTGTTTGTGTTTAAATCTATTAAAGAAATTCGCATGTTTTTTTTCTTCCCCTAAAAAAATAAGAAACAGAAACAGATTAAAGTTGTAATTGTTACTTTTGTTTTAATGTTTTCATATTTTGCAAAAAAAAAAACTGAACTTTTTCTATAAAGAAATGTAGCTAAGTTTTTCAGAATTTTAACGATATAACAAAGTCTTAGGCGTATGGATTCATTTTAGAATGACCTTCATAACTTTGCGATGAATTTATAAAATTTGACTTTTTACACAAAAAAATTTCAAACGTTTGAGCCCTAAAATTAATTTTAACTGCAAAAACCAAACAATATTGTAAAATATTTCCGTGATCTTATGGTAGAACAGCATAGGTCGAGATATGCCAAAATCTAGTTAATAGTATCATTGTAGCCGATTACATGTTTTGTTAAATTTTTATGATAATCATCCATGTTCTGTAAGTTTTAGCACCATAAAATGAAAAACCAATAAATTTGTTCATTTTAAAAATTTCATATTGATTTCTTTTTCTTGAGGATATGAATTACAGAATATGAGTGTATGTGTTTTTAAGTTCATAAGATATTAGACAAGCCTTAATAGCACAACTCAAAGCTTATAAACGCTCTCTTAAAAAATTCGCAAAAATGGACTTATGCTATTGTATTTTGATACCACAGATTTTATACTATCGATAACTAATAGAAATTAATTTCAGCCATTTTTAGAAAATATTGAGGATTTTTCTTTTTAACAAAATTTTTCTTAAAAGATAATCAAACTATAATAAATAAAACAAGTTTTATTGGCACATCTCAAAGTTTTAATATGCTCTCATCAAAAATTTTGCAAAAATGCCCATATGCTTTTATAACTTGATAACACAGATTTTCTTATATAGATTTCTAAAAGACATTTCATTTGAAGTTAAATTTTTTAAGCAATATCGTCCAAGACTTCAAAGCAATTTTTTTTGTTTAAATTTGGGATTTTTCTAAACAAAATTTTTCTCCTAGAAGATTATCCAAAAATTTATAACAGTCATCAAGATGAACTCAAATTTTTATATACACACACATACCACATTTTCATATTCTCTCATTATATACAAAAATCCCAACAAACATTCATAAATTTATATATATATATAGCAAAAAAAAAAAAAAAACAAAAAAAGAAAGAACAAACACTGATATCATAACTATATAAATATTATAAAATATAATCTCTTATAATTATACTTATAAATTTAGTAAACAACAAAAATGTAGATTTAGATTTTTAAATTAAAACCAAAACAAGCGATATGCAAATTTTTATTAAAAACAAAGAAACTTATAAAAATTAAGAATTTAAAATAACAACCCTCGGCAAAACTAAGAAAAATAACACAAAACAAATCAAGATCGAATATGTGACTTTATAATTAACAAAACAAAAAGTATAATTTTAACAAACTTAGTCAGTAACATTTTGACAAAAAATAAGAACAAAATAAATCAGTTAGTATTTTCTTAAAAATTAGTTAAAATCGTATTTAAAATTGTGAGAAAAATTATTTAATTGATTCTATTTGTTACAGTCCAATGAACAAGAAAAAAAATAACATATTATTTCAAAGTTTACTAAATTTTAACTGAAAAGTTTGTAAAATTTTGGTAAAAGAAAAAAATTAAGACCTTTAATACAATACGTAGTAAAGTTTGAACGGCACTTTAACAAAAATTTTATTTTATTTATTTTTTTTTTTTAATTTTGAAAACAAATTTAAGAAATTGAAACTAAAAATTTTTTATAAATTTTTTTCAAAATTTTTCATACAAAATTTTAGAGAAAATATTTTTTTGGAATTGTTTAATTTTTCTTTTTAAATTTTTTTTATTATTATTTTTATTTTTTTTTTAATCATAATTTTTTCACAATTTTGTTTTCCACAATTTTAAAAGAATTTTTTTATTATTTAATTTAAAAAAAAAAAAAAAATTTTGTATTCATTTTTTTACTCACAGTTTTTTATACAAAATTTTATTTAAATTTTTTAGCAAAAAAATTAAGGTTTGTGCTAACAATTTTGTATTATTTCTTTTATCATAATTTTTTCACAATTTTTTTTTACAAAATTTTGACAGAAAATTATGTATATTCTTTTTTAATTATTTAATTTAAAAAATTATATAAAAAAAATTATTATTTTTTGCTAAAATTTTGTATTCATATTACTCATAGTTTTTTCACAATTGTTTATACATTTTTTTTTAATAAAATTTTTTAGCAAAAAAAAATTATTTTTTTTTTTTGCCATAATTTTGCACTATTTTTTATACAAAATTTTTAAAAAGAAAACATTTCTGTTTTTTAATTATTTAAATTTTTTAACAAAACACATTAATTATTTTTGGATAAAATTTTGTATTCATTTTTTTACTCATAATTTTTTTCGCAATTTTTTTATACAAAATTTTAAAAGAAAATATTTTTTTTTTTACAATTTAAATTTTTTAACAAAAAAAATTTTGTTTTTAATTTTGTTTTAATTTTTTTTAATAAACAAAATGTAAAAAAAAATTTTTTTTTTTTGAATTATTTAAATTTTTTAATAAAAAAAGAAATTATTTTCTGGTAAAATTTTGTGTTATTTTTTTTTTGCTCATAATTTTTTTTTTTACAATTTTTTATACAAAATTTTAAGAGAAAAAAAAATTTTTGTTTTAGTATTAAAATTTTGTATTAATTTTTTAAAATCATAATTATGTTAAAAATGTTAACTAAGTCGTTTGTTAGAATTAATACTTTAAAAATTATTTTTAAATATATGGTAAAATTTTTTAAATTTATTGTTCTTAAAATGTCACCATCACACCTCCATTTCTTTACTAAATTCATTAAAACACAATTGTTTCAAACATACAAACAAACCTAATTTTAAACACCCTGTACATTTTATTTGTTATACAAAAAAAAACCAAACTCTGTAAAACTTCTGTGTAAATCTGTAATTTAAAAAAAACACGATGTTAATATTTTGTTTATGTAATTTTTTGTAAAAAATGTAAACCCTCACAAAAAAATTCTGTTAAGAAACGAAAGTCTATTGTAATTTTTTGTTATATTTATAAACTTTTATTTCTCCTGCTCCTTCGCCTGTTACTACACATAACTGTATTTTGTTTTTAAAAACTTCTAACTACAAAAAAGTCCTCGCTTTTATTTCATATTTTTTATTATTATTATTTTTATCTATTTAAATGTTTAAGTTTTTAAGCTTCAAAATACTTGATTATAATTTTTGTACTTTTACGTAATGATGATGAAAAGAAAAAAGTTTTGCGCTTTGCTTTTGATTTTATATATATATATATGTATTATTATTAAACAACAACAATATCTATATATTTTGTAAATCGTCGTTTAGTTGTAATGAAAACGCATTGTTTGTATATTCAAATTGATTATTATTATATAAATTATTTCATAAAATATTTTACACAAAATTAAAATTAAAAAAATTCAAAATAACTACATGTTCTTTGGCTTTCTTTTCAAAATTTTTGTCTTAGATTATAATTTTGTAGTATTAGAGATTTCAAAGTATTGAAAGACACAATAATGTAGTGGTGTTTTTTGCTGAGAGTCTATGTTTTTTTGAAATTTTATATTTACCTTACCAGCCAGAAACATACGAGGGAAAGTTTATGAAAGGGTTGTGTAAGTTTTGGCAAAACACCTAGCCAACCCTGAATTGTTAACATTGGTATAAACTGGTCAAACGTTGAAAAACGTTCCAAATAAATACTTGGCGTTTGCTTTTTTTAGTGCCATTGGCCAACAGAGCTTTATTCTTTATACCATTGCTAATTTCGGCTCACGTTCTTTTCATAAATATTTTTTGAAACAGATATACATAAGTTTTCCAAAACTGAGTTAACTTCATACTATTAATACTTTATCAAAGTTTTATGTGAAAATTTTTTTAAATCAAACTTTTTTTAACTTTAAAAAAAGAACAATAACTCAAAAATTTCTTAATTTCTTAAAATAACAATTGAGCTCTGATTTTCCATTGAAATTTATAATTTTTTTTCCAAAATAAAATTCTAAAAATGTTTCTACTCTATGACGGATAAAAATTGAGAATAAAACGAAGACTAGCTTAGTCTCCAAATTGTTTAACAAATAGAATTATATTACTCGACATCGATTCGGCGGCAATTCGCTCCCTGTTTTATAAAAGTTTCATTTTTCAATTAGAACGAACTTAAAAAAATTTTATGAAATTGAAATTTCCCTTTGCTAGAAAAATGCCAATAACTACAGAAAGAATTTATATTATTTATTAACTTTAAGAATTTTTATAAAAATCCAATTTGCAATTCCTTAATTTTTTTCACGATTCACCACATTTTCGTGTTCTGGTTTTCATTTCCACTTCTTTTTATACTCGTTTATTTCCGTTCATAAAACCTTAGTGAAGGTAATAGAATGATAATTTATTTTTAAAATAACACTGTACTTTTTCTTATCAATCAGCCCTGTTCTGACTTTCACATTCAGATGAAATAAAACAATTCAGCACATTTTTGTGTTCTGAATTTAGTGAAAGTAAAAGAATGTACATTTTTTTAATAAATAATTATCGTCGATTGAAAAAGACTCTTGTTACTTATAGTTTTTTTAAAATAACTTTTACCAAAATCAATCAGCCGTGTTCTGAATTTCACATTCACATGAAAAAAAAAACAATTCAGCACATTTTCTTATTCTAAGCTTCACTTTCGCATATTTTTTTTATTTTCTATCCAAAGTATCTAATTTAAAGTAATTTGAGCAGAATGAAAACTATTCGAAAGTCAAAACATGCACGAATATATTGTGTTCGATTGAAGATTCGTTGAACAACGAAATTTTCGACCGTACTGCCAGCTCATAAGACGAATTTGACATTCGATAGTGGATGTTCGATAGATGGAATATCGAATGCAATAATTTTGCCCAATTTTCATTTACAAAAAAGAACCCAAAAAAAATTACAAATTTATTTTCATAAGTAAAACATTTTCCAAAGATTATGCCGCTTAATAAACAATGCATGAGTAATGTCTGTTAATTTACCACTAATTCTCACTCAACATAGTAATTGTTTAAACTGAAAAAAGTGAATTGCAGAATATTATTTATTGAATTATATGATTTAAAAAAATGTGTGGTTAAAAACCAGTCGAAAGTAAAATTAAAATTTCAATATCAATTGTTAAGACTTATTTAGTGGAAAAATTGGCATTCGGTTTAATTTCGCAAAGCTTTTTTTAATTGAAAGAAAACGGAATAAGAAATTATTCTTACTGAAATCTTGGAACAGCAAAAAATTGGTAAATTTTCATTTAAGATTTTTTTAATGTGAAAATGAACTCTAGAACGATGGGGTGTTTCACCGTTTTACTGACTTATTGGTAGAAAAATTGCCATGAGAATAAATTTCCAAAAAACTTTCTTTGTGTAATAAAACAAAAAAAAAAAATATTCTTATTGAAATCTTGGAACAGCAATAAATTCCTAAATTTGCACGTAAGAATTTTTTTATGTGTAAAATTAACTCTAGAATGATGGGGGTGTTTAACCGTTTTTTCAACTTATTTGGAATTTGCATTTAAGAAAATAACAAATAAATTACTATTAACAATTTTGTTGGGTTGAACAGTTCATACATGAAGTTATTTCTAATCGATTTCATGCTTTTTAAAATCTATTTAATTTTGTTTTCGAAATTTTCTTTTGCAATAATGTCAAACATTTTCAGGCTTTTCAAGGCAACAAAAATAATCGATTTGGAAAATGAAGACTATAATAAGAGAAAAAAAAATTTAATTTATTCGTTTTGTAGAACACAGTGAACCGATTTCGATTCAGATTCGAAAACACGGTGAAAAGTAGAAAATGGGCATATCCTGCAAATTAGACTTTTTTAAATGTTATTTTGATGAGTTTTCAGGGCGGTTACAGTTTCTTTCAATTTGAAGAGAAAAAGCATTCGATATCGAGTAAAATCAATCGAAATTCAATATTTTGATTTTTTTATTTAAAGCAGGGGCGCAACAGTTATGAGAAAAATGACGAAAAGATCTTATTTAACCATTAACATAGATGACTTCAATTGATGAATTCAAATATTGTAATATATATTTAATTTTGGTAATCGTTACCAATATAAATAAGTGAGAAATATTTTCTTCTGGTTTTAAATAACTACTATAACAACCAAAAAAATGTTTTGGTTACCAATAACCATTATCGAAAGTAATTTGTATGGCAAGAAATTTTGATATCTACGGCAAAGTAAATTAAAACGGGCAGTTTTGTAAGAAATGTTTATTAATTGTATGAATAAAATATTATTAAAATTAAATTACTTTTTAATTCCAATCGTATTTATTTGGACAAAAAATTAATTTCAACAAAAAAATTGAAAAGTGTTTAAGGCCCATTTACATGATACCATGATGGTGATTTTTCGACACAAAAATTCGATGAAATTCATCAGACTCTCAGAAACTCGTACCGACATTACTTTTGCATACTTAGGTCACTTAAACCGTCACACTCAAGTCTTATGAAAACAGCTGTTTAGGAAAACAAACAAATTTATTTTTATTTCCACCTTCTTGGTTTTTGCTTACCTTTTTTTTAATATTACCAAAAAATAACTCTGGTTGGATGAAAATGACAAGTTTTTAGAAATGTTTGTAAAAATGAAAAACCATCGGATTTCGAAAATACAATCATACAGGGGTCGAATCGTCGCATTCGTTATCGAAATTTTTCAATCGAAATTATTTTTTTATGGTAAAAGTGAAATGAGGTCTGATGATGATTGTCCATCTTCTTTAAATAACAAATCAAAATATAGAATTTCGATTGATTTTACTCGATATCGAATGCGACGATTTGCCCCCAGACTGTCAATTTCATACCATAAGCTTTTTACATGATACGGCTTTATGACAGATCGTATTACAAAGTGTGATAGTGTAAACTGGCGTTTATATTATCGCTATGGTACTAAGATTTATTGTTTACTTTTACGAACATAAGCGCTCGCAATGAATCGTGTGAGAGGTTACATCTAAGATCACCTAACACCAGTTGGCTAACTTTAATTGGCATCGACATCAACTCTTCCCAGGTTAATGCGGTTTTTTTTTTGTGAATGAGCTTGATTTCATCAGACAGACAGACAAAACTTGCCGTTTTGTTTACTTTACAAAAGATATTTAAATTCATTATCATTTAAACGCCTTAGAAATGCATTCATTACAACAAAAATACGATATGTATCCGGATAGCGATAACCAAAAAATAAAATTACTTTCGAAAATGGTTGCTGGAATAGTTATTCACAACCAAAAAAAATATATCTTATAATGGTTACGGTGACCAAAATACCATATATCTTATGATAATAGTTAAAATTTCCCTAAAATAGATAAAGCGAATTTTAGTATAAACTTTTCTACCGAAAGAAAAAAAAAACATCCCTGATTTAAAGAAGTTAGCCAAACGTCATTCCTCTTTTCACTCTTACTCTTAACTAGCGGCCATAATTCGTTAACTGTGACAGAGTAAAATTATTGTTAGTATTATATTTTGGAAAATAAAAAAACAATTGCGATAGAAAAATTTCGATAACGAATGTGACGATTATAATCCAGATTTTTCACGAGGAAAAGAAAGCACGTTAACATTTAATATTAGTTGTTTATCGTTAATGTTCTGTAATTTACATTTCCATGACAGTGAAAACATTACGAATTTTTTAACATCATTAGACGTTAATAATAAAAAAATTGTATTTCATGTGGATGTGAATTACAGCTTACAGCTCATGGGCGAATATGTTGAGAACATATCCAGCCCAATTCTAAATAAGAATTCCCCTTCTCCTCATTATGAAAAAAACTCCCTGGGAGATTTTTCCTTTTTTATTTATTTGCATTTAACATCCAAAACTAAACGAAATTCGTAATTCTCTCTCTTATTTTTGTTTTTCCCATCTGTTAAGAGGAGGAGGAATTTTTTGTTGGAATAAAAATCCGCGGCAATATTCAGAATGGGGCTGAAATTTCATATTTTGGTTTTCTATTTAAAGATAATGGACAAACGTCAGACCTTCCTTCGATTTTATTCTTAACTCGGGGCCATAATTCTTTAACTATGATAGAGTAAAATTATTCTCAGTTTTTTTATTTTGGAAAAAAATAAATAATTTCGATCAAAAAATTTCGATAAAGAATGCGACGATTAGACCCCAGGATTTGATTTCTTAAGTTTTAAAAAAAAAAATTATGAAGGGAGCTAAATTTTTACGAAAGTTTAAATATATTTTCAAATTCGAACAATTTTATTCGAATGTAACCTTTCTGACATCTGGGTTCCTATTGCTGCAATCTATATGGAGAATCTTTAATTTTCTGCAGTTTTTCTAAAATTTTCGTTTTATAAAATAATAGATCGTTGGTTGCAAAGGTGTTTTTCAAGAAATATGTATGTTTTAACACTCAGTAGCTATAGGTGTAATCCATTAAAGACTTTTTTAATTCCTAATTTAAAGAAATATTTATATTTTAAAAAATTACAATTAAAATTTTAAATTTTAGATATATTTATTTAATTTTTGTAATAATACTATATTTTTAAAACATGATATACAATCTCGTATATTTTCATTATCTTTAAACAAAAATATATAATTCAATTGAATTTTCAAGTCAATTTTCAACCCACCTTTTTATAATTATTTAATTTTAATTCTATACATAATTTTATTTTACAAATAATCATTTAATTTATTAAATTTTTTTTATTTAATAACATTTTTTTTATGAAACTGTTGCATTTTTTAACAACCGATAAAAAGAAAACTTTCTTTTGAAATTGAATAAATAAAAACAAACAAAAATTGTATAGAAAAATTCTGTAAATTTTTTTAAAAATAAATTTGATTATTATTATGATTTTTTTTTTTTTTTGTATAATTCCTGTAAAAAAATAAACCTTATAAAAATTAATCCAAAATAGACCAAATAGTTATTTCTAAAATTATTTATAAAATAAAATAAATTGAATTTGTTTTCTAGAAAGTATCACTAAATTAAAATATGATTTGAAAGAAATTTTCAAAAAGTTTATAATAAAAACAAACGAAAAAAAAATCACTGTAAAAAAATAGTAAATATTTGTAAAAATCTAAATAATATGCTTTTATGTAAAATATGCTGACCCTGCCAAAAACTGTTGTATAAAAATCAAACAAATCAAATTTGTAAATTTTTCACATTTTTTAAACACTTTTTGTAAAATTTTGTAAACATGTTTTTTTTTCTTAGGGAAACAATTAATAAGTGTCGTGATGGTTTTCTATTAATTACTATTTCTATATTTTCTATTATTTTAGGTAATAAAACTAAATTTGGCCTTAAAAACAAATAAAACATAACAAAAAAAAAGACGAATTTATTTTAATAAAAAAAACTCTTCAAAATTTGTAAAGATTTCCTTTAGAATTTAGGTAAAAAATACATAAGTTTTTTAATAGAAAGAATAAACAAAAAAAAAAAAACAAATGTAAATTGTATAAAAATTTTTCTTGAAAATATTTGCTGGAATTTCAAAGGAAAGTTTTAAAAGAAATCGGATTTTTAAAAATGCAACTTTATTTTTAAGTTTTTAATTGTAAATTTAAAGTAATTAACAATTTTGTACTGATTATTTTTATTTTATCATAAATTAATTATAAAGATTATGGTGTGTGTGTCTGTGAGAGGTGTTGTTTACAATATTCTTTTACAATTTATATTAAATTAAATATTTAAGGACTTATACTGTAGTTTCTAGCTGAATTAAAATTGCTCGGAATTATAACAATTATCCAGCCAAACAAATTGAGAATTAAGTTTTTTAAACTTAAATTGAGGGCTGGAATATTTCTTCTTTTTAAAGCCTTGGTTGACACTCAAGTTAGTTGTTAGTAACACATTATTTTTTGTCTTTTTCAAATCCATATTAAAAATATTTGTTTTTAGGATCAGAAAAAAATGTAAATGCTTAGATTATACAGTGTCACTCTATTTTGGGGCTGGATTATTCCACGGGCAGGGCAATTGAATAAGTTAGTATAGTAAAAACCGCCTAAACATTTTGCGCCGTGTGGGTACAGATCAGAGATCTACAATGACTGCTGAAAAAGTGAATAGAGTTGAATCATGATTCATACTTTCTCGTGGTTATACGCATTCATACTTATTGAAATGTCGAACATCATTCCACTCTAAATTTTAATTCATATCCACTCTAAATTTTAATGATACTCATACTTAGCAATATTTATGACGTTGTTGATTTCGACTCTCCTTCACTCAATGCTTTTTAGACAATGCAAAATCATTGTGATACGAACACGAACATTAAAATACTCATTGTGCGTTTGCCCTGTTGAAAAACTATACATGTATTACATAGATAAGTAGAATGAATCGAATCAATTGCAAATATTAGAAGTATTTTCCTAAAATAATAAATCAAACTGACGTGATATATTTATTTTTATTGTGAGTATGAGTACATCAGAGTAGTTGAATTTCAATGATTTCTACTCACTAATACTTAAAATTTTATGAGTGACTATGATTAGAGAAAAATAAAAACGATTCACTGTTGATCTTTGGTACAGATTCGTATTATATGGCCGTTTAAGGTTTTCATTTTTTTTACTAAAACTGTAAGAAATTGGTCGAAAATACCCGGGGGTTACTATGTAATTCGATTCGAAAAGAAAATATTTTCCAAAGGAATTTCCTCTCGAAAATTGAAATGGAAATAATAGTACGAAAGCGTACTACAAAGTGCAATTTGTACGAATTCGTAAATTTTTTCATTCGAATCGAATTAAAGTTCTCACTTTTGCGTTTGGATATCATCTGCGAAATATCACGAGAATTTTTTAAAGAAAATTTTAGTACTGTTAGTCCTTTTTTAAATAACAAAAAAAAATCCTCTAGATATCCAAGAACAAATGAATCGGAGGTCAGACGTTGGCTTAAAAAGACACTTTTTCAAAAAGTTCTGTTGTCACGCATTGTTAATCTTTTGCAAACATAATATAATTTCTCACAGAAAAGATAAATGTTTGTAATGCAAGAGAAATATGGATAACATTTTGCAGCAGCTACTTTCGAACAACACGACTTCAGCATCCTTTTTAAATTTTTTTTAAAATTATTTCTTAGAAAAAGACACGCTTTACCGCAAATGATGCTTATTTTAAAGTAAAGAACTTTAATTAAAACTATACGATTTTTGAAAAAAAAAGAAATTACTTTTGTTTTGAAAATGGTACGTTTTTGTTTTTGGAAAAATATAATTGTTTTGAAACGTAACGATTTTTTGTTTAAAAAATGGAACTTTTGTTTAGAAAATGTAACTTTTGTTAAAAAAACGGTAGTATTCCTTAAAAAAATTGTTTTGAAAAAATATTAAAAGGCTCATTCTATAAAAGCAAACGTATCGAAATATTGAAAATTTATATGAACAAATTTTTAAAATATTTCAGTTTTAAATTTTTCATAGAAATATTTTTCGTTTCCTTACGTTTCATTTTATAGAATTTTTTATAAAGTTATTTATTTAAAAAATATACTTAGTTCTTTAAAAAAAGTTACTTGCTTTCAAAAAGGGTACTTCTGTGAAAACGGTACTAAAAAAGTACTTTTATCTTTGAAATATGATAAAAGTACTTTTATTTTGAAAAAGGTACTCTTATTTGAAAAAATGTTCGTATTTTGTTTTAATAATAGATACTCGTATAAAAAAGGTACTTTTGTTTTGAAGAAGGTACTTTTGTTTGGAAAAGGTACTTTTGTTTTGAAAAAAGGTGCGTTTGTTTGGAAAAGGTACTTCTGTTTTGAAAAAAGGTGCGTTTGTTTTGAAAAATATACTTTTATTTGAAAAAAGGTACTTTGGTTTCGAAACTTTTGTTTAAAAAAAATTTTTACTTGAAAAAGGTACTTTTCTTTTGAAAAATCAACTTTGTTATAAAACAATGTACTTTTGTTTTGAAAAAGGTACTTTTGTTATTAAAAAAATTACTTTTGTTATTAAAAAAGGTACTTTTGTTTTGAAAACGGTACTTTTGTTATTAAGAAACGTACTTTTGTTTTGAAAAAAGGTACTTTTCCTTTGGAAAAGGTACTTTTATTTGATAAAGGTACTTTTGTTATTAAAAAGGTACTTTTGTTTTGAAAAAGGTACCTTTGTTATTAAAAAAGGTACTTTTGTTTTCAAAAAAGTTCTTTTCTTTTGAAAAAGGTACTTTTGTTATTAAAAAATTTCCTTTTATTTTGAAAAAGATACTTTTGTAATTAAAAAAGGTACTTTTCTTATTAAAAAAGGTACTTTTTGTTATTAAAAAAGGTACTTTCGTTACTAAAAAATGTACTTTTGCTATTAAAAAAATGTACTTTTGTTATTAAAAAAATGTACTTTTGTTTCGAAAAAGGTACTTTTGTTTCGAAAAAGGTACTTTTGTTATTAGAAAAGGTACTTTTGTTATTAAAAAAGGTACTTTTTGTTTTGAAAAAGGTATTTTTGTTTTGAAGAAGGTACTTTTGTTTTTGAAAAGGTACTTCTGTTTTGAAAAAACGTGCGTTTGTTTCGAAAGAGATACTTTTATATGGAAAATGTACTTGTGTTATTAAAAAAGGTACTTTTGATTTGAAAAAAGTTACTTTTGTTATTAAAAAAGGTACTTTTGTTTTGACAAAAGTACTTTTGTTTTGAAAAAGATACTTTTATTTGATAAAGGTACTTTTGTTATTAAAAAAAGGTACTTTTGTTTTCAAAAAAGGCACTTTTCTTTTGAAAAAGGTACTTGTGTTATTAAAAAAGTACTTTTGTTTTGAAAACAGGTACTTTTGTTTTGAAAAAGGTACTTTTATTATTAAAAAAGGTACTCTTATTTTGAAAAAGGTATTTTTGTTTTGAAAAAGATACTTTCATTTGGAAAAGATACTTTTGTTATTAAAACAGGTACTTTTGTTACTAAAAAAAGGTACTTTTATTTTGAAAAAGGTACTTTCGTTATTAAAAAAGGTACTATTGTTTTGAAAAAAGGAACTTTTCTTTTGAAAAAGGTACTTTTTTAAAAGGTATTTGATTTAGAAAAAAGGTCCCTTTTGAACATGCTTTAAAAATGGTACATTTGGAAACATATATTGTTTATAAAAAAGTTTTCCTTTTATAGAATACATGTAATATACAAGTAATACTGATATTGAACATCGTGATTAGTCGGGCTCAACCATAGAGTTACGGAATGGAGTCTGAAGTGGGGTCATTAATGGACATTAAAAATTATTGTATAATAAATTTAATTTAAATTCTCATGTACGAGTATTTGTTGTCTGCATATATGTTATTGTTCAATTTCGGTGCGAAAATTATATGGGGGCCATATTTTGTTTGGGCACTTAGTTGTTCTAAATTCATGTACCAACCAAATTGTTAAAGGATCTATGCTGTTTATTTGTCTATAAATAGATTTAATTGAATGCCGTGAAGTGAGCTTTATATGGAGACTATCTTAAAAAATAATTTGAAACTGTATTTAAGACTTATCTAGCAAATTTGACGAATATAGATTCCATATTTTGGATCATACTTTATTTTGAGTCAAACTCCTAGGATATGTTTGTATGGCGGCTAGGTCTGAACACGCACCGATATTCTCCAAATTCAATAACAATCGTCCTTGAGCCGGACACCGGCCGATTATCATCCAAATAACTTTGAAATTGCGAGCTGTCAACGTTTACATTGACATACAGACAGACGGACGGACATCGTTAAATCGATTTAGAAAGTGATGATGCATCGTTCGGTATAATGAATGGTGGATATAGGTTTAGTTTTGTTTTGTGATTTTGAGAAAAAGTATGTGGTTTATTTATTTTAAATAGCTTTTTTTATAAAAATTTTATATTAGTAAAAATTTAAAGAATTTTATTTCATTTTTTATTTTTAAAGAATTTTTATGAGAATTTCATGTAAATAAAATTGTTAACTAAAACCAGGACCGGTTTAATTTCTACACGTGTAGACCGACTCAAGTTATTTCAATAAATTTAAGTATACTTTCAAAAGAGTGTCTTTTTACTGACTCATAGTCAATGACTGGCATTTCGCCATTTTTTTTTTTTTTTTTTGTCAAACACGTTTTAATTAAGTTGTCATTTAAACTGACACAAAAAAAAACAAATTAACAAGTCAAATGTTGCCATGTGCTACAACCCATTTTCATACAACTGACAACAATTGATATTGAAAAAGACATAGTGAAGACTAAGCCTGAGAAACCAAAAAAATAGCTGAATTTAAAAAAAAAATGCCCAAAATTTTGAAACGCTACAGTAAAAAAAAATGACAACACTACAAAAAATCTGATTTGAAACAAGGGTGTTATTTTTAATAATTAAAGAATTGCAAAAAAAAAAAATTAAAAAATATATAAAAATATTTTTACATTAATAAATATCAATTATAAATATTTACTTGTATTAAATGTAGCATACATAAAATAATTATTAAACATTATAAACTTACAAACATATTAAACAAATTTTTTTTAAATAATTTAAAAAGCATTACACATTTAAATGGCTTAAAACAAAGAAAACTATAAACATATTATTTATAAAAGAAATTATACATTTTCACCCATAACTTAAAAAAATTAAACAAGACAATTAAACAAAATTTAAAAAAAAAATATTAAATTTAACAAGAAGAAAATAAACATTGTTTGCAGCAAACATATTTAAATAATTAGCACAACAATATTTGTATTATGTATTAAATGAATATATAAAAAAAAATTTAAAAAGACGGGAAAATAAAATAACAAAATTTGTATTGAAAAAAAAAAATAGTAAAACTTTTTGTAGCAAGAGTGTTAAATAAAAATTTATTAAATATAAAGAAAATTTTTAAAAATTTTTTAAATAAACTAACAAACAACTTTAAACAAAATAAACTCCCTATTAAATAAAAAGGCAACATTTTTGCACTTAAAACATATTTATAAAATAACAAAAACTAATGAAGAAAAAAAAAATAAATAAATTGGCTTAAATAGAAAAGGATTTGTAGAGAATAAAAAAAATAAATTAACCAATGCAAATATTTTTGCTATTTTAGAGTAAAAACGGAAAATGTATAAATTTTCCTTAAACAAAAAATAAATTGAATATACAACAAACCCCAAAATATAAGAAGTGTAAATTTTCATTTTTTTTAAACAAATAAAATATATACAAAAATTATGTAAAAAAAAAAACAAAAGAAAATTAATCACAATTTATAAATATTCATTTTTAAGCAAATAAAATATAATATATATAAATATATAACAAAAACCCTTATGTAATTTTTTGTAAAAACTCATAAATACACACACACACACACAAAAAGAAACCAAAACATTTTTTTAAAAATTATGAAACTCGATTTCACTTAACACACACATTTGCTAGAAGAAAAAACCTTTAATGAAAATTTTTGAAAATTAAACACTTTTCACACACTTTTACAAAAATCTTGGACACTCTCTCTATCTTTCTCTTCCCCTCTCTCTCTCTCTCTCTCTATTCTAATTCGTATATAATTGTTTTCTTTTATTATGTGTATTTTTTCTAATTTTATTTTAGTTCTTAAGCCAAGTTATTAAATTTAAGAAATACAAAATATTTGACAATTGTTTGTAGTCTTAAACAATTATTATTTATAATTTTTTTTTTTTAATTAATTATAAATATTTACATATTTGTGTTTTAATATTGTATAATCAGTGTTTATTTCATAAGTACAGTTACTTTATTTTATATTTAGATATTCTTAAATATAACTTTATTATGTTTCTCATTACAGTTATTATTATTATTATTATTATGAATACAACAAAACAAAATGCATTAAAAATGATGAAATAAAGAAAACAAAAAAACAAATTTATTATGTAGCAAACAAAAAAAAATAAATTTCTTATTATTCCCGAACGTTAAGGCCAACTAAATCAGGGGTCGAATCTTCGCATTTGTTATCGAAATTTTTCGATCGACATTATTTTTTTATTTTCCAAAATAAAATACTAATGCCGTTTTCTTTTCAGATAGAAAATGTTGCATTTTATTTGCAATTTTTGCGAAAAGTGTTTTTTTTTTTTGTATATTCTGAATTAGGAGCACCTTATCTTATACATCAATCGAAAGGTTTTAAAATGCTGTGTTCATAAAATACAAAAAATTTTGATTATTATCGTCTTTGAAGTCGTAGTGTGAAAATATTCAAAAAAAAAAGGGGGAACATTCCCTTTCGATTGATATATAAAATAAGGTTGCTCTTCATTCATAATTTATAAAAAAACAAGTAAGAAAATTATAGTCGGTCTAGCCCGACTATACGATACCCTATACCATGGTTAAGAGACCCTATCTCTTCAGTCCAACTAATTGGATATAGCAAATATGCATAAACCAAATTTGAGTGGCATTTTTATTAATTTTTTTTCGCTGCAGATATGAAAAAGTTCATATCGGATACTATATTTAAATGGGGACTAGGTCGAAAAATGGACCGATCCTCACCATATTTGGTAAAGTCACTTATGCTTTGAAAAAATATATACAAACCAAATTTGAGAAAAATCTGTGCAATATTTTTGTTTTTTGATAGATTTAAGTGAAGATCGGGAAGCAGCTCTATATGGGGCCTATGACTAAGAGTTGTCCAATAGGGATCATTTTTGGACTACTGATTAATGGATGTAATATATACATACAAACCCAATTTGACTAAGATTTGTGTGATAATTTGGATCTTATGGCAATATATGTTGATTTCATAGGGGTCATTTGTATGGGGGCTAGGTCTGAACATGGACCGATTCTCACCAATTTCAATAGCGTTTATCCCATGGCCGATAAAAGATCAAATACCAAATTTCATCAAAATATATTCATATTTGCGACCTGCAGTTTGATTACAAGCTTTACATGGACACACAGACGGACGGACGGACGGACGGACGGACATCGTTAAATCGAATCAGATAGTGATTCTGATTCGATCGGTATAATTAAAGATGGGTGTATGTCAAATATTTTTGGTTGTTACAAACAGCAGCACAAAGTCATTATACCCAAACCACATAGTGGTATAGGGTATAAAAACACTTTCCGAAAAAAGTGCAAATAAAATGCGACAGTTTTTGTCAGAAAAGAAAACGGCATAAGAGTAATTTTACTCTGTCACAGCTAACGAGTTATGATTCAAAGTTAATCACCCCTACCGTGAATATTTTTTCCCTCGAAATGTTTTCCCTTTCCCGGATATTTCAATCGTGAATAATTTCCCTGAACAAATTTGATGTGGAGAAAAATTCCCCTTATCATGAATGATTTTTTTCGCGCTATTTGTTTACATTTTTCCCCTGTTTTTTCACTTAATTTTTGCCGGCGAACTGGATAAACACATCATGTAAGTACTTATTTTTGATGTGTAAACATCTATGCGCTTAGCGGGGTAAAAGTATATTTCACAACAATACAATCACAACAAGTAAGAAAATTATAGTCGGTCTAGACCGACTATATGATACCCTATACCATGCGATTAGAAACCCTATCTCTTAGGCCCAACTAACTGGACATTGAAAATAAGCAAAAACCAAATTTGAGTGGGATTTTTATTAATTTTTTTGGCTGCAGATATGAAAAAGTTCATATCGGATGCTATATCTATAAAGGGACTAGGTCCAAAAATGGACCGATCCTGATCATGTTTGGTAAAGTCTCTTGTATTTTGGAAAAATATGTACAAACAAATTTGAGAAGAATCAGTGCAATATTTTTGTTTTTTAAAGATTTAAGTGAAGATCGGGAAGCAGCTCTATATGGGGTCAAAGGGATCATTTTTTGACTACTCATTAGTGGATGTAAGGAACGCATACAAACCCAATTTGAGTAAGATCTATATGACAATTTGGATCTTATGGCAATTTATGTCGATTTCATATGGGTAATTTGTGTGGGGGCTAGGTCTGAACATGGACCGATTCTCACCAATTTCAATAGCGTTCATCCCATGGCCGTCAAAAGCTTATATACCAAATTTCATCAAAATATATTCATATTTGCGACCTGCAGTTTGATTACAAGCTTTACATGGACACACAGACGGACGGACGGACGGACGGACGGACGGACATTGTTAAATCAACTCAGAAAGTGATTCTGATTCGATCGGTATAATTAAAGATGGGTCTAGGTCAAATATTTTTGGTTGTTACAAACAGCAGCACAAAGTCATTATACCCAAACCACATAGTGGTATAGGGTGTATATTGGTGCAAAGACTATGATTTAAATTTATTTAGCTGATTTAACAACCAACAGAAGTCGCCATGAAAAAAACAGCTGCAACCATTAAGTATAACAACCATATCAGTTGCTTGCTATACATAGTTGTTTACACATCTCCCCTGTGATCGGACTCACATAGATTTTTTTTCTATCAATTAAATATTAAAGTTTATAAATAATAATTTTCAGGGCTAGATCAGTAAATAGAACTCAAAGTGACATAATTCCTAATAGAATGGAAAGCAGCAGATCCATTGCCTGTGGATTTGTAAAGCTGTCTAAAGAGCTGATGGTAGAATTTTGGAAAACTTTGACAGAAGAATTAAATAATGTTGGTCCACCTATAACAAATGTTACAAAGTGGATAAAGGTGATGTTTGTGTTCAAACGAGTGATTTTTGTTCTAATTTTTTTCGCATATGCAAATTTAAAGAATCAACGAGGAACAGGAGGTGGCCCAAACCAAAGCAAACAGTTGCAGTATCCGAGCAGTGTATATACGATTTAGTGGGTATGAAAGTGTCTGCAGAGGCACTAGATAGTTCGAATAAATTTGGTTCGCCTGATTCTGTTTAGAGACCCTATCTCTTAGGCCAAACTAACTGGACATAGAAAATAAGATAAACCAAATTTGAGTGGGATTTTTATTAATTTTTTTGGCTGCAGATATCAAAAAGTTCATATCGGATGCTATATCTATATGGGCACTAGTCTCTAAAGTCTCTTGTATTTTGCAAAAATATATACAAACAAAATTTGAAAAGAATCAGTGCAATATTTTTTTTGTTTTTTTGAAAGATTTAAGTGCAGATCGGGAAGCAGCTCTACAAGGGGCCTATGAGTAACGGTTGTCCCATAGGCATAATATTTGGACTACTCATTCATGGATGTAATAAACGCATACAAACCCAATTTGAGTAAGATCTATACGATAATTTGGATCTTATGGCAATTTATGTTGATTTCATAGGGGTCATTTATATGGGGGCTAGGTCTGAACATGGACAGATTCTCAGCAATTTCAATAGCGTTCATCCTATGGTCGATAAAAGCTTATATGCCAAATTAAATCAAAATATACTCATATTTGCGACCTGCAGTTTGATTACAAGCTTTACATGGACACACAGACGGACGGACGGACGGACGGACATCGTTAAATCGAATCAGATAGTGATTCTGATTCGATCGGTATAATAAAAGATGGGTCTAGGTCAAATATTTTTGGTAGTTACAAACAGCAGCACAAAGTCATTATACCCAAACCACATAGTGGTATAGGGTATAAAAATGAACCAGTTGACCTTTGATATTTCCAATGAATTGTGTACTGAGCAATCCATCTGCCCGAAACAGTTGACACCATCGCCATTAGATCCCATCGTATATGAAGAACCCAGTTGCTCTAGTAAGAAAATGGCAGACTCATTAAAAAGAAAGAGAGTAGATCCAGCAGGCAAACTTACTACAGCTGAACTTATAATTGCTGCGAACGGCGACGAATCGATAATTGATGGTCATCACTAACACTGGCCGATACAGCTGCGATATTTTCTTCAGTTCGCACTCTACGTAAGCGTGTTGGTGGTTTAATGTCCAACAATGTAAATTTGGTGCGAAATTTAGTCACAATATCCCGAATAGCCGCTTCAGTGGGTCGATTAAACTGACCATAAAATAGAAGAAGCGCGCGATGAACTTTCTTAACAGAGCACGCATTTTGATAATAAAATTCAATAACTTACAAGCGTTGTTCGTTTGTAAGACGATTCATGGTTGAACTATAGACCAAACTGAAGATGTTTTACAATGAAACAAAACACGAAACGTGCGTTTAAACCAGTGTTGCCAAAAAGATAATAGCTAAAAAATCACCCTTTAGCAACAAAGATTGTGTTCTAAAATTACAGAAATTGTTTGTACCATTCAAAAACATAACGTGGAAATGGAAGTAATGAAAAGGGTTTATTTCTTTAATTTTCAAACTTCTATTTATTTTTTCATTCAGTGAACATTGATCGCATACATTATTTGGAACAGCTGTTCCTTCAAGGGGACAAAAATCTCATGGGAAATTCCCAATACCAATTTTTAATTGAGGGGGAATGAAAATTTTAAGGGAACAAACATATCACCTTTTATTCACGAAAGGGGTGAATACTAAAAGTGAAACGAGGTCTGACGATTGTCGGTCTTCTTTAAATAATATTTTCATTATGGACAAGAAGAATGAAATCTGTTAAAAAATGTATTTCATTAAATTAAAGATAATTAAAATAATTATCTTTTGTATAGAAGACTCCGCTTTTCAGTGGATGTGTGGACCCTGAAGATGAACTCCAGCCAAAAGAGCACTTATAGTATTTAGTCCATCTATCCATCATCATCCGCTTAGAGCCGCAGTGAAATTCGACGAAACCGCAATTATCATTTTCTGCTAAACAATAATTGATTTTAACAAGCCAAGAGAGTGTGCACTGAAACGTATGCCCATGTAAATATAAATGTAAGTAAAAAAGTTAAAATTGGTCTAGGCGCCGACTATATTCTACCATTTAGCAAGAGTTTCACAAAAGAGTGAAAGATATGAAGACGGACGAGAGGCTAGTCATCGGTGAAAGTGATTTTGAGTCGATTGATATAAGAAAAATATCAGCACAAATTTAATTTATTGAAATTTTCACGTTGGTTTAAACTCAGAAAAAACAAGTAAGAAATTTATAGTCGCGGTCTAGACCGATTAAATAAAACACCCTATACCATGCGTTTAAAGAAAGGGTCTTAGGTCCATACAGAAAATAAGCATAAACCAAATTTGAGTGGCATTGTTATTCATTTTTTTGCCTTCGGATATGACAACATTCATATCTTATATTGGGACTAGGTCGCAAAATGGGCTGATCATCTATTCTTTGCATAAACATTGAGAAAAATTTATGCAATATTTTTGTTTTTTTTTTTTATAGATTTAAGGAAACATCGCGAAGAACCTTAATATGGGGGCTATGACTAAGAATTGTCGTATAGGATTTTTTTCGGACCACTGACAAATGAATGTAATAAACTTACACAAAACCAAATTTGACCTAGATGAACACCATGGTTTGGCTCTTACGGCAATTTAAGTCGATCTCATTGCAGTCATTTGTATGGGACTAGCTCTAAATATGCACCGACTTTCACCAATTTCAGTAGCGTTGGTCAATAAAAGCTTATCGTGAAACTTTGGCGGAATATGTTCATATTTGCGACCTGTAGTTTGATAACAAGGACACACAGACGTACGGAGAGGCGGACAGACGGACGGACAGACATCGCTAAATAGACTCAGAAAATGATTCTGAGTTGATCGGTATTTTTAGTAGTTGCAAATATCAGCTAAAACTCATTATACCCTGCCCACATGGTGATATAGGGTAGAAAAATACCTAATTCCAAAATAAACTGTACCTTATGCATTATCGATATCACTATCCAAATCTGATGTATATTTTTGTTCTTGTTCATCTACGAATGCACACCGGTCCTTTTCCAATTCCGATGAAAAATAACAATGATATAATGGATTTGCCTCCTTCATCTCTTTCTTTTGATTGCCACATAAAAAAAATTGCGTTCTCTGTGAAGCAGAATCTATATCAGGATTGATAATCTTATTCAAGTCATTCTCTATGGAATGAATAAGATTAAGCATATCAGCCGCCACAGTGGGTGATGGGAGTATATTAAATGATCTTTTCGGATTTTTACGTACTACTTCAATACATTTTTGAAGACGATTATAATAAATTGGCCTGGTTGCTTCACTCACTCTCTCGAACACCTTATCAATTGTATCAGTAGGCGAACTATTTTTGAGCTGCATGGAAAGATAACGGGGTAGGGGACATCCTTCCTTGGTACTTCTAAACGATTGTACTTGATCGGGAACGCTATATACCAGTACTGTATTCTCATCCAAGTGATGGCTATCTGTGGGTTTTATCATTTGCAAATCATCCCAATCGGCATACCTCAGGTGTATCGATCCACGACAGTTATTAAACACAAGTAAATTTACAACATTCTTCAGCGATTTATTCGACTGTATTATCTGTACTATATCGTTAATATACAGCTGGCCATCATGCGTGCAAATAACATTTCCGGACCGGCCATGTGACATCATGAAGAATAGAAAATTTTTTAAAGGATAAAAATCTTTGTTCTCCAAGTATTCTAAAATTTCTAACAATTTCTCCTTGCCGCAGTCCTCTATTAGCACATATGGTATGCCACATATTTTCAGAGCACGTATCAAGTTTATTACATCGAGCTCACTACCCTCTCTGGTAGCTGAAGTAGAGGTCTGCATTGGAAGATGTCGATATAATTTTCAGGTCCATAGCATATGTTGTCCTTAAAAGACGTATTAAAGTTTGTTGCATGGGCACCAAATGATGCTCATATGCCTCATATGGCAAAAAATTGATCTCCTCTCCCACCAAGTAATTAATACAATTGAATTGTTGAATGAATGGAGTTATCTAGGTTACTGATGTCGAAGTTATGATTATCTTCTAAAGACATAAGCATTTTTTTTTATTCGAACTCAAACATACTGAATTTTAAAAATAAACTGATATCATTCACTTTGGGAAACAGCTTACTTCCTATTGGAAATTTGTTGAAATATTTATAAAAGCAATTGGTCAAATGGGCAAGGCTGATGTTTTTGTTCTTTTTCTCATTTAAATGGTAACTCGCCAAAAAGATTTTCGGTTTATGTCTTAGATATTTATTTCTTTTGACAACATTAAACAATCGCAACAACAGTCTCGAACGGCAGTCACAGCTCATATTTATTATGATCATTATACATGAGTGTCCGATAAATTTCGATGTTTTCAACTCTTGATAAATTTCCAATAATGTGGCGATTTTGATGTTATATTTATTTCCAGGTTCATATGATGCTATTTTCTTGTAAACTGTCGTCATGAGATCAAAGGGTAGAAACTTATTATCCTCTTCGGATGGATGTTCGGGGCAATTTAGAGAATATGTTTTAAATATTTGTGCACAATTTGTAAAACGCTCAAAAGTTGTTCTGAAATTCATTTCGCACACATTAAATTAAATAAAGTGTAAACTTTGTTAACTAAATAATAGTGAGATCGACCGCTCTTATTGCAGTTCTAATTGATACTAAAAAAATAATTTTATTTAACAAAGAACAAGCGGTGCTACTCATGCTTCTGCACTCAAAAGGTTAAAGTATTTTAAATGTCTCTTTGCTCAGATTACACTAGGCAACAAAATTTTAAAAAATGTCTGCACCTTACCTGTGACTATATTTGTTTATCTATTGTGGCCTGCTGAACACGAAAATCGCAATAAAAATTTTATATATAGTCTGTACTTTTTTTATTTGAGAAGTAGTTTCACTATCTCGAGTTAGAAACAACCATTCTAGTAACTGAAGATACGAACATATATGTAGATAATAAAAAATGGTACAAATCATAAATCCAAATCATATTACAGTTTTAAATGCAATGGGCAGAAATATAAAATAGAAATTGCCTTCTTCGAACAGAACTCAATTTGAAAAATGAGGAAAGAATCGAGAAACACCATCATATTCATCGCCCAGCCCAAACCATTCGACCCAGAAGCTTGAAATTTGGACTGTAGGTTCCTGTTTCGGCGTAAAGATCCACTAAGAACGAATTTTTAAAAATTCATAAAAGCGGACAAAAAGGGGGAAAATGGTAACAAATTTATCTAGGTATATGAAATTTGGTGTGTATACTCCGTCCGAGAAACAAATGTGGGCTTAGAACTAATTTTTTCAAAATTCGGCCATTTAAGGGGAAAAAATGCCAAAAATGGTAAAAATTGTACCTTTCTGCTTCTTCTTCATATATTAATCTATATATATGAACTTTGTTATACAGTCTCCACCGAATACGTATATATATATTTCCTTTTATTTATATAAATTAATTGACAGTATAAATATCTTCAAATTATATAAAAGTTCATGTTGAACATAGGGCGTCTGTAAATTCTCTCCATTTTATACGATCGGCGGCTAAAGACTTGATTTGGTTCCACGATTTGTTGCAGCTTTCGACTTCTCTTTTTACCATTCTTACCCAGGTATTTCGGGGACGACCTGGTAGACGATGACCCTGAGGGTTCCAGTCAAGTGCAGCTCGTGTGATTTCGTTACTTGGTCTGCGTAGTATATGGCCTATCCAAACCATTTGCGACGTTTAACCTCAATCTCGATTGGTACACACTTTGCCATACATAAAAGCTGCTCATTTGTTACCCAGCAGGGCCAGAAGATCCGAAGGATTTGTCTAAGGCATCGGTTAACAAAAGTTTGCAATTTCTTTTGGGTGGTTTGCGTTGTGCTCCAGGTGGTGCAACCATAGAGAAGGACAGATTTTACGCTGCAGTTAAAGATTCTAAGCTTTGTGGCTTGGGAAATGTTGTTGGCACGCCAGACTTTGTGCAGAGAGTGGAATGCGACTCTAGCTTTGTTGATGCGGTCTACTATATCTACACCGGAGCCACCGTCTTTGGTAATACGGCTTCCTAAATAGCAGAAAGAGTCAACATCTTCAATTACGGATCCATTAATTGAGAGAGGATTTGAGTTGTTGGTACCAACCCGCATAAGTTTCGTTTTATTGACGTTTATCTTGAGACCAACTTTTCTGGCATTCCTATCAAGGCATATGAGCTTTTGTTCTATATCATCGAATATGTGAGCCATTAAACAAATATAATCTGCATAGTCGATATCGTTTAAACGTTCGTGTAAGTTCCATCGTATACCGTTAGGGGCCTCGGTATTTGTTTGTTCCATTACTCCATCTAGGAGGATAAGGAATAATGTGGGAGACAATACGCAACCCTGTCTTACTCCTGCATTGTATGAAAACGATTGGCTCTCTTGTCCTTCAGATCTTACTCTACATTCAGCACCATTATATAGCTCGCGAATGAGTTCAATTATCTTATTGGGAACACCTTTGCTCCTCAGCGCTGCCCATATAGCTGGCCTGTATACAGTGTCAAAGGCACGTTCAAAATCAACAAACAGCATATACAAATGGTTGTTATATTCTTGCGACTGTTCAATAATAATTCTGAGGGTGTTAATATGGTCTGCACATGATGTTCCTGGCCTGAAACCGGCTTGCTCTTGCCGCAGAAGTGGTTCAATGACTGGTGACATTCTTTGTAATAGGAGTAGAGCCATTACCTTGTTTATGACGTTTAGTAATGTTATCCCTCGCCAGTTTTTACAATGGCTAAGGTCACCTTTTTTTGGGATGGTAACGATCACACCAGTTTTCCAGCTATCTGGTATTCGATTACTTATCCATGCAGCCTGTAGAGTTGGCGTGAGAGCTTCTGCAACAGGGGTAGCACCATATCTAAGTAGCTCAGCTTGCACTGTGTCGGGACCGGCGGCCTTAGAATCTTTCAGCTTGAGTAAAATTGAGAGAATTTCGTGGAGTGTTGGTGGAGATGTTATTTCTCTACATGGGTTACGTCGTCGAGAAAGCCAGGGACAGCTGCTAATATCAAAATCAAAAGTGTTATTTTGAGAGCTCCCAGAACTGAAAAATTCCTGCCAGCGTTGCAACTTCTCTTCAGGTGTTGTGAGATCACGACCATGCTGATCTTTAAGCATTGAGGTGTTTTTTATATTCTTGCCTCCAAGATGTTTTATATTAGCATTGTAAACACCGCGCATGTTGCCTATGTTGGCCGCTTGTTCAGCTTCCTCGGCTATGCTGTTGTAGTGGCGTTCTCGATCAGCCCGAACTAGGGATTTAACAGCTTTTGCGCATTCCCGGTAGTTTCTCTTGGCCACAAGTTTAGCATCCGGTGTCTTGGATCTAGTTACGATATTGTTCAGGCGCTTGCGATTTGCAATTTCGTCCCATGACTCTTCGCTTATCCAGGGCTTATGATTTTTCCTTCTAACACCAAGGATTGCTTTAGCGGTTTCACTGCAGCTATTAGCTATGGTTGTCCATGAATGCATCTCCCTGTTATTTAAACGGAGTGCATCAGAGAGAGTAGAACAGTAACGATCGGCCACTCCCGGGTTTCGAAGACGAGACGTGTTGTATTTTACCGCACCCTTTTGTGTGTTGATTGCCGCTGGACGAAGTTTAAACGTGCCTACCAAGAGCTTGTGGTCACTGTCTATATCTGCACCCCGTCTTGTTTTTACATCTAATAGGCAGCCAAGAAATAGCTTGCTGATCATTATATGGTCAATCTGGTTGCGCGTGAAGCCATCAGGGGATTCCCAGGTATACTTGTGTATGTTTTTGTGAATAAATTTCGTACCACCAATAAATAAACGATGGCGAGCGCACAAGTCCACGAGTCTTTCGCCGTTTTCATTTCGGGTATCTCCCAGTCCTTGAGATCCCATAACCGCCTGTAGGTTTACGTTATCACATCCTACCTTGGCATTAAAGTCGCCGAGCAAAATTTTTAAGTCACCACCCGGTGTCGCCTGTAGCACAGCTTCAAGTTGGCTATAAAAGTTATCTTTAACATCATCGTCGGCTGGTTCTGTCGGTGCGTAGCACTGGATCACGGAGATTTTGCGAAATTTTGAATTAAAACGCGCCGAGATGATACGATCTGATACAGCTGCATAGTTTATGAGGGCTTTATTTGCCCTTGGGGAGAGTACTAAGCCAACACCGTTGATACGTTTCTCGGAGTTACCAGAGTAGATAAAGGTATTGCCATTTAACGTACGCGTGGAACCGTTGTTTAACCATCTAACTTCACTTAGGCCGAGAATTTCTATTTTGTAGTTCTTCATTTCATTACAAACTTGTTCAAGTCTTGATGGATCGGAGAGAGTTCGTATGTTCCAAGTTCCAATCATTATCCGTTGTTTAAAGCCAAATTTCGTTATCATGGTGGGGGATCGTGTTGAATTATTTGTAGACGTTTCAGTAATAAGATATTTTTTACGAGAGAGGGTTATTAGCCCGCAGCTCAACCTACTTGAAGGCTAGGGACCTTAAAAACAAAAGTTTGGCATTGGTTAATTAAATGGCGCCAATATTTCGCCATGTCGAATGGAGCCTCTACGGCACTCAGGATTTAAAGATACACATTGCCAGGCGTGTCCACCTGAGACCCCCTTCTCCATTCCGCTGAACTGTCCGCCACTGCTTATTCAATTCACAGTTACCCTTCACACTGCATGGTAGGGTTGTCCACTATCCGCAACCTGTGGAGGCGTCCCATAGCACTTCAGCTGTGCTTCCTTAAAAGGGCTTTATATTGACTTATTCATGGAGAAAAACCAAGAATAAAGAAAATATAAATTCCCAGGAGGGAATACGTTGGGCATTAATAAAGTATGAATTTATTGGTTATTCTTACGTCTAGGGGACGAAAAACGGACAAAAATGGCAAAAAGTGTACATTTGGTATCTTCTAAACAAACGAATCTAGGAATATCAAATATAGTATGTGAATTCCATTACAGATAGGAACATCAAATGAGAGGAAAACTTTTGGAAATTCGGGTGTTAAGGGGGTAAAAACGGCCAAAAAGGGTAAAAATGGTACATTTTCTTGGTACCATCTTCTTAACATATTAATCTATATATATGAATTTTGGTTTATAGACTCCATCGAATACGTAGGCATTAAGGGGAAGAACTACGGCCAAAGAGGGAAAAAGTGTACATTTGGTATCTTCTAAACAAACGAATATAAAATACAGTTTGTGGATTCCACTAGAGATAGAATCATTAGATGAGAGGAAAACTTTTACAAATTTTACATTAAGTGGGTAAACACGGCCAAAAACGGGGAAACGGTAGTACATGAATCTAGGAGTATGAAATTTGTTATGTAGATTCCACCAGAGCCACAAACATCGGAGAAGAATAAAATTTGTTTTAATTCGAGCCTTTAGGGGGTAAAAACGGCCAATAACGGAAAACTGATACTTTTCAACTGGTAAATTGTCATTTGAAAGTACATTTTCTTAGGAAAACAAGTAAGAAAATTATAGTCGGTTTAGACCGATACCCCAGTCCATGCGTTTAGAGCCAAATCTACGTCGAATATTGGACCAACGCTGACCATATTTTGTAAAGTCACTTATTATTTGCAACAACATATACAAACCGATTTTGAGAAATATCTGTCAACATTTATTGTTTCTTATAGGTTTAAGTGAATTGTCCTATAGGGTTTATTTTTGGTCTACGGATTAATGAATGTAATAAAGACACACAAACTCAATTCGGCTGAGATCTATGGGGACTATGTCATTTTCACCAATATCAATAGCGTTTGTCCTAAGGCTTGAGTTACTTTCCGAATTAAGTCATCGATATTACAATTAATGTTATTTTTTGACCTTTATAAAGGGTGATTATTTAGCTATTGTATTTTTGGCAACACTGGTTTAAACAGCTGACGCACGTTTCGTGTTTTGTTTCATTGTCAAACATCTTCAGTTTGGTCTATAATTTAACCATGAATCGTCTTACAAACGAACAACGCTTGTATGTTATTGAATTTTATTATCAAAATGCGTGCTCTGTTAAGAAAGTTCATCGCGCACTTCTTCCATTTTATGGTCAGTTTAATCGACCCACTGAAGTGGCTCTTCGGGCTATTATGACTAAATTTCGCACCAAATTTACATTGTTGGACATTAAACCACCAACACGCTTACGTAGAGTGCGAACTGAAGAAAATATCGCAGCTGTATCGGCCAGTGTTAATGATGACCATCAATTATCGATTCGTCGCCGTTCGCAGCAATTGGGCCTCTGTTACTCAACAACGTGGAAAATTTTGCGGAAGGATTTAGGTGTGAAGCCTTTCAAAATACAGCTGGTGCAAGAATTGAAGCCGAACGACCTACCGCAACATAGAATTTTTGGTGAATGGGCTCTTGGCCGAAGATCCACTTTTTTACCGAAAAATTGTGTTCAGCGACGAAGCTCAATGGGTACGTAAATAAGCAGAATTGTCGATTTTGGAGTGATTATCAGCCAGAAGCATTGGAAGAGCTACCAATGCATCCAGAAAAAGTCACAGTTTGGTGCGGTTTATGGGCTGGTGGCATCATTGGACCGTATTTCTTCAAAGATGATGCGAATCGTAACGTAACTGTGAAGGTGAGCGCTACCGAGAGATGATATCCAACTTTTTTTTGCCCAAAATGCAAGAGCTTGACTTGCATGACATGACTTGCATGAAAGTGGTACTTAAATGGAGTAGGTGGCAATACATTTTAAACATTTACGAAATTCAAAATTTGCCAATTTTGTTATTTAATAATGTCGCGCTTAGTAATAAAATTATGAATTTTTTTTCGATATCACTATTTGGTGTGTTCTATATTGGAAGATAACACATTTGTCATAAAAAATACAATTAAAAAAATAGATAAACGAAAAAGAAATATCTTTTTAGATATGTCAAAACAGTGGAAACTTTTAAAATTCTTTACCAGAGTTGATTAAAATAATAAAAATTGAAGAGCGAGTGAAAGAAACTATTAAAAAAAAACCTTAGCCCTTATTTAAATATGGATTCTGATATTTTCTTCCAAATATTATAAAATATTGGCAAGAATAAAGTTTTACGACGAGTTGAAAACCAGAATAATAGATTATTTTAGTGATGGTCGTAAGCAAAAGAATATTTGTGAGAAATATTCTATGAATAAATCCATAAAATCGTCTTTCTAGCAATAATCTTGCTAAAAAACGCATGAACTGGAATTAGAATACTGTTGGCGAATAGCGTTGACGAAAAAGGTGAATATTTAAATGGCCCCAAAACGGCTACATGCTTCGGGAGTTTTACTAAAATAAATTGATACAATCGTTCGGTGTACGAATCATTAGCCCCCCAAGACCATGTGCTATTATATAGTAAAGGTTTCCATTGTTTTATCAACAGTATAAAAATGAATACCTTTAATATTTCTTCTTTGTTAAATAAATAAAACATACAAATGTTTAAATTAAAAAAATAGTTTTTAATTTTATTATAAAATTTTTTGGTATTGACCGTCCAAGTCGTCAAAAATATATTTTGTTAAAAGTTTCTATCGTATTGTCACTCACACCGTATTTCCTATTGTTTTTAAATATTATTATGGCTTGAATAATTGATAAATTAATTACGCTAACAACGTAGAGGGTATACTGCTGGTGATATTATAAAAGAAAATATATGTTTACCAATAATGCAAAAGTACCGAAATATTGCAAAAGTACATATTGTTTACTATCATATTAATACATTTGAACTTCATAAAGGTAGATTTAGAATGAAATTAGAATTAGAATATTACATATATTAGAAAAAAATCATGTGAGTCCGATCACAAGGGAGATGTGTAAACATCTAATAATTAAAGAAAACATCAACATCATATTTTCCAGTGCATAAAAAATAAGTCGATTATGCTGTTTTGTGAAACTCAATTGATGTTTTCTGAAATGCAATTGATGTTTTCTGAAATTCAATTGATGTTTTCTGAAATACAATTAATGTTTTCAGCAATTCAAATGATGCTTTTTGAAATTCTATTGATGTTTTCTGAAATTCTATTGATGTTTTCTGAAATTCCATTGATGTTTTCTGAAACTCGAATGATGTTTTCTGCAATTATATTGATGTTTTCTGAAATTCTATTTATGTTTTCTGAAATTCAAATGATGTTTTCTGAAACTCGAATGATGTTTTCTGAAATTATATTGATGTTTTCTGAAATTCTATTGATGTTTTCTGAAATTCAATTTATGTTTTCTGAAACTCGAATGATGTTTTCTGCAATTATATTGATGTTTTCTGAAATTCTATTGATGTTTTCTGAAATTCTATTGATGCTTTCTGAAATTCTATTTATGTTTTCTGAAACTCCAATGATGTTTTCTGAAATTAAATTGATGTTTTCTGAAATTCTATTTATGTTTTCTGAAATTCAAATGATGTTTTCTGAAATACAATTGATGTTTTCTGAAATTCTATTGATGTTTTCTGAAATTCTATTTATGTTTTCTGAAATTCAAATGATGTTTTCTGAAATACAATTGATGTTTTCTGAAATACAATTGATGTTTTCTGAAATTCTATTGATGTTTTCTGAAATTCAATTGATGTTTTCTGAAACTCGAATGATGTTTTCTGAAATTATATTGATGTTTTCTGAAATTCAATTGATGTTTTCTGAAACTCGAATGATATTTTCTGAAATTATATTGATGTTTTCTGAAATTCAATTGATGTTTTCTGAAACTCGAATGATGTTTTCTGAAATTATGCTGATGTTTTCTGAAATTATATTGATGTTTTCTGAAATTCAAATGATGTTTTCTGAAACTCGAATGATGTTTTCTGAAATTATATTGATGTTTTCTGAAATTCAATTGATGTTTTCTGAAACTCGAATGATGTTTTCTGAAATTATATTGATGTTTTCTGAAATTCAATTGATGTTTTCCGAAACTCGAATGATGTTTTCTGAAATTATGTTGATGTTTTCTGAAATTATATTTATGTTTTCTGAAATTCAAATGATGTTTTCTGAAACTCGAATGATGTTTTCTGAAATTATATTGATGTATTCTAAAATTCATTGATGTTTTCTGAAACTCGAATGATGTTTTCTGAAATTATGTTGATGTTTTCTGAAATTCTATTTATGTTTTCTGAAATTCAAATGATGTTTTCTGAAACTCGAATGATGTTTTCTGAAATTATATTGATGTTTTCTGAAATTCAATTGATGTTTTCTGGAACTCGAATGATGTTTTCTGAAATTATATTGATGTTTTCTGAAATTCTATTGATGTTTTCTGAAATTCTATTTATGTTTTCTGAAATTCAAATGATGTTTTCTGAAATACAATTGATGTTTTCTGAAATACAATTGATGTTTTCTGAAATTCTATTGATGTTTTCTGAAATTCAATTGATGTTTTCTGAAACTCGAATGATGTTTTCTGAAATTATATTGATGTTTTCTGAAATTCAATCGATGTTTTCTGAAACCCGAATGATGTTTTCTGAAATTATGTTGATGTTTTCTGAAATTCTATTTATGTTTTCTGAAATTCAAATGATGTTTTCTGAAACTCGAATGATGTTTTCTGAAATTATATTGATGTTTTCTGAAATTCAATTGATGTTTTCTGAAACTCGAATGATGTTTTCTGAAATTATGTTGATGTTTTCTGAAATTCTATTTATGTTTTCTGAAATTCAAATGATGTTTTCTGAAACTCGAATGATGTTTTCTGAAATTATATTGATGTTTTCTGAAATTCAATTGATGTTTTCTGAAACTCGAATGATGTTTTCTGAAATTATATTGATGTTTTCTGAAATTCAATTGATGTTTTCTGAAACTCGAATGATGTTTTCTGAAATTATATTGATGTTTTCTGAAATTCAATTGATGTTTTCTGAAACTCGAATGATGTTTTCTGAAATTATATTGATGTTTTCTGAAATTCAATTGATGTTTTCTGAAACTCGAATGATGTTTTCTGAAATTATGTTGATGTTTTCTGAAATTCTATTTATGTTTTCTGAAATTCAAATGATGTTTTCTGAAACTCGAATGATGTTTTCTGAAATTATATTGATGTTTTCTGAAATTCAATTGATGTTTTCTGAAACTCGAATGATGTTTTCTGAAATTATGTTGATGTTTTCTGAAATTCTATTTATGTTTTCTGAAATTCAAATGATGTTTTCTGAAACTCGAATGATGTTTTCTGAAATTATATTGATGTTTTCTGAAATTCAATTGATGTTTTCTGAAACTCGAATGATGTTTTCTGAAATTATATTGATGTTTTCTGAAATTCAATTAATGTTTTCTGAAACTCGAATGATGTTTTCTGAAATTATGTTGATGTTTTCTGAAATTCTATTTATGTTTTCTGAAATTCAAATGATGTTTTCTGAAACTCGAATGATGTTTTCTGAAATTATATTGATGTTTTCTGAAATTCAATTGATGTTTTCTGAAACTCGAATGATGTTTTCTGAAATTATATTGATGTTTTCTGAAATTCAATTGATGTTTTCTGAAACTCGAATGATGTTTTCTGAAATTATATTGATGTTTTCTGAAATTCAATTGATGTTTTCTGAAACTCGAATGATGTTTTCTGAAATTATATTGATGTTTTCTGAAATTCAATTGATGTTTTCTGAAACTCGAATGATGTTTTCTGAAATTATATTGATGTTTTCTGAAATTCAATTGATGTTTTCTGAAACTCGAATGATGTTTTCTGAAATTATATTGATGTTTTCTGAAATTCAATTGATGTTTTCTGAAACTCGAATGATGTTTTCTGAAATTATATTGATGTTTTCTGAAATTCAATTGATGTTTTCTGAAACTCGAATGATGTTTTCTGAAATTATGTTGATGTTTTCTGAAATTCAATTGATGTTTTCTGAAACTCGAATGATGTTTTCTGAAATTATATTGATGTTTTCTGAAATTCAATTGATGTTTTCTGAAACTCGAATGATGTTTTCTGAAATTATGTTGATGTTTTCTGAAATTCTATTTATGTTTTCTGAAATTCAAATGATGTTTTCTGAAACTCGAATGATGTTTTCTGAAATTATATTGATGTTTTCTGAAATTCAATTGATGTTTTCTGAAACTCGAATGATGTTTTCTGAAATTATATTGATGTTTTCTGAAATTCAATTGATGTTTTCTGAAACTCGAATGATGTTTTCTGAAATTATATTGATGTTTTCTGAAATTCAATTGATGTTTTCTGAAACTCGAATGATGTTTTCTGAAATTATATTGATGTTTTCTGAAATTCAATTGATGTTTTCTGAAACTCGAATGAGTTTTCTGAAATTATGTTGATGTTTTTTGCAATTCTATTTATGTTTTCTGAAATTCAAATGATGTTTTCTGAAAATCGAATGATGTTTTCTGAAATTATATTGATGTTTTCTGAAATTCAATTGATGTTTTCTGAAACTAGAAATGATGTTTTCTGAAATTCTATTGATGTTTTTTGAAATTCAATTGATGTTTTCTGAAACTCGAATGATGTTTTCTGAAATTATGTTGATGTTTTCTGAAATTCTATTTATGTTTTCTGAAATTCGAATGATGTTTTCTTATATTATATAGATCGTTTTTGAAATACAATTGATGTTTTCTGAAATTCTATTTATGTTTTCTGAAATACAATTGATGTTTTCTGAAATACAATTGATGTTTTCTGAAATTATATTGATGTTTTCTGAAACTCAATTGATGTTTTCTGAAATTTTATTGATGTTTTCTGAAATACAGTTTATGTTTTCTGAAATTCTATTGATGTTTTCTGAAATACAATTGATGTTTTCTGAAATTATATTGATGTTTTCTGAAATTCTATTTATGTTTTCTGAAATTCAAATGATGTTTTCTGAAATACAATTGATGTATTCTGAAATACAATTGATGTTTTCTGAAAGTATATTGATGTTTTCTGAAATTCAATTGATGTTTTCTGAAATTTTGTTGATGTTTCCTGAAATACAGTTTATGTTTTCTGAAATTCTATTGATGTTTTCTGAAATACAATTGATGTTTTCTAAAATTATATTGATGGTTTCTGAAATACAATTGATGTTTTCTGAAATTATATTGCTGTTTTCTGAAATTCTATTTATGTTTTCTGAAATTCAAATGATGTTTTCTGAAATACAATTGATGTTTTCTGAAATACAATTGATGTTTTCTGAAATTATATTGACGTTTTCTGAAATACAATTGATGTTTTCTGAAATTATATTGATGTTTTCTGAAATTCAAATGATGTTTTCTGAAATTATATTGATGGTTTCTGAAATACAATTGATGTTTTCTGAAATTATATTGATGGTTTCTGAAATACAATTGATGTTTTCTGAAATTATATTGATGTTTTCTGAAATTCTATTTATGTTTTCTGAAATTCAAATGATGTTTTCTGAAATTATATTGATGTTTTCTGAAATTTAATTGATGTTTTCTGAAATTTTGTTGATGTTTTCTGAAATACAGTTTATATTTTCTGAAATTCTATTGATGTTTTCTGAAATACAATTGATGTTTTCTGAAATTATATTGATGTTTTCTGAAATTCAATTGATGTTTTCTGAAATTTTGTTGATGTTTTCTGAAATACAGTTTATATTTTCTGAAATTCCATTGATGTATTCTGAAATACAATTGATGTTTTCTGAAATTATATTGATGTTTTCTGAAATTCAAATGATGTTTTCTGAAATTATATTGATTGTTTCTGAAATACAATTGATGTTTTCTGAAATTATATTGATGGTTTCTGAAATACAATTGATGTTTTCTGAAATTATATTGATGTTTTCTGAAATTCAAATGATGTTTTCTGAAATTATATTGATGGTTTCTGAAATACAATAGTTGTTTTCTGAAATTATGTTGATGTTTTCTGAAATTCTATTTATGTTTTCTGAAATTCAAATGATGTTTTCTGAAATTATATTGATGGTTTCTGAAATACAATTGATGTTTTCTGAAATACAATTGATGTTTTTTGAAAGACAATTGGAAAATGTTTAGAAAAGAACATATCATAATTTTTTCACAAATACAATCAGATAAAGTCACACCGATTTACACTTCAGCTCACACCGATGTGTTACGCTGTTTTTGCGATTGTATTGTGAAATAGAAATTTACCCCCCTGCGCGTATAGATGTTTACACATCAAAAATTGAATTTTTAACTTTTGTCAATTATGTATTTGTACATTTTTCGCATAAATTGAAATTATGTTCAGCACAAATGAAATTTCTACACTTTTCACAGCGTGTAGCAAAAAGATTTTTGTTATTTTTATATGTGCAGATGTAGCATCGGCCTCGTTTTGATGTACATACTTGGTAAATGGCGAATCTCCCAAATTCTTTGAATAACACTGGAAGCATCATTACTTTGAGGTTGTTTTTTACGTTTAGTGATCTGTTTTTTAATGAGATTCAATCCAAGCTCCTCGATAAAAAGGCAACGACGATTATTATGGTTCGGTTTAGAATTTTTCCAATTCGGAAACAATGCAATTAACGTCACGAATGCATTCAACGCACTAACATCAAGCATGTTACAAAATACTGCCATTGGCCACCGACTGACTTTTCGTTTGCATGTGTATGTACATAGCCACCATTTGATCCATAGTATCAACTCCACTCTTGGTTTTGTTGTAGTCTTCAATGATGTTAGGTTTCTTCGATTCACTATTCTCATTTATGCTGACAACATTGTGGTATGTGCTGAGCAATGTCACAAATCGGTACCGGCGAGGAACATATGACAACATAACTGCTTGCAATTTATGTTCATATACAACATCTGTATGATAAATTGGCTTTTGACGCATGTCGAGTAGAACTGAAGGAATTTCAGTCCCATTTTTCCTTATTGATCCCAAAATAGTCATGCGATTCTTATGCAAATCTTATGCCAATTCATACGAAATGAAAAAGTTGTCACACGTTACATTTCTGTCAGAAATTCCGTCCACCAAATCCAAAACAACACGCCGTCCGAGATTGCGTTCAGGAGTGGCATTACGATTCCGACCAACATAAATTTGTGTGTTGTACGCATACCAGCTTTTTGACTCGCATAGCACCCAAATTTTGATGCCATATTTCGCCGGCTTGGATGGAATATACTGACGAACGGACATCGCCCACGATACGAAACTAACTGTTCATCTACGGTAATGTTTTTACCTGCGGTGTGCATACAGCTTTCAAATTATGACTCCATTTATCGTATACATTTCGAATCGGTGCCAATTTGTCACGAACAGAAGTACTTGTAGATGCAGTGTTGGCCATACGTTGTTCGCGGTCATCAAATCGAATGCAACTATGGATACGCTTGAACATTTTCAAAGACATTGTTGCTCTAAATATTGGCCGACCAGTTTCTTCATTCCACAGTTAATTGACACATTCGCCGTATGACCGATACACACCAGAAAGCAGCAACAATCCAAAGTATGCGTGCAGAGTGCCCAAAACAATGTTTTCCCATTCGTCTTTGTACTTTCGCACACCATATAAATTCGTCATGTTCAAAATAATATTCTCAACCGGTCCAAGGAACATGTGAAATGCAGACGAAACATCAACTATATTAGCAGCTGCTAATGCTTTTGGACCTGAATTATAACAAAAATTAAACATATAATGAACACGAACCCATAATAAAGAGGGTAGGTTTTTACCTGAAGTGAAATTTTCTGCACGTCGAAATGAATATCTTCGATTTATTTCAAATGGTTGCGATGAATATTCAATTTTCTAATTTTTTGAAAAATATTTATTTTCAGGATTTGCTGCATTTCCTTCTGCTAAATTTTGCTCAATGTCATCTTCATCCGAATGTACGCTAACTTCACTTTCATCATTCTCCTCGTCTGATAATGCAAAATCATCGTCACTATTGCACGGAGATTCGCCCGCTTCGCTTTCCAAATCAAAATCCATTTCTAGTTCATCTCGCTGCGTTCTTTCACGTAAAACTCTATCCATTTTTTATCAAATACTTCGAAACACAACCAAAATTTAAATAAATGCGCAAACAAACTTCTCTTATGTGTGTTCGAGAACAAACTGAATTTCATAAAACGAAAAAAATAAGAGCGTGCTATAAATCCACACACAAAAATAAGCGGCAATTCTAGGTACCTGCTTATACAAATTAAAGTTCCTTTTTCATAAATGAATCACAATTTTATTTAATTTAATTTATATTATAAATTTATTTGTCTTTTATTTTGAAGACATTTATTTATCTTTTATTTTGAAGACACTTTAAAATAATTTAATTGCATTAATTGTTCAAATTAAAGTTCCTTTTTCATAACTGAAACAACACTTTATTTAATTTAATTTATATTATAAATTATTTGTCTTTTATTTTGAAGACACCTTAAAATAATTTAATTGCATTAATTGTTCAAATTAAAGTTCATTTTTCATAAATGAAACACAATTTTATTTAATTTAATTTATATTATAAATTTATTTGTCTTTTATTTTGAAGACAACTTAAAATAATTTAATTGCATTAATTGTTCAAATTAAAGTTCCTTTTTCATAACACTGCGACAGCGACTATTACTATTGCCGTAACTAACTAACTAAGATTGTGATTTTTTACTGACTGTCTTTTTCTTTTTACCTTTATTTAAATAATACTAAATTACCTTTGTCAGCACTAAAGAAACACCACCGAAAAAATGCTGAGACGAACAAACATATGGTTGACATAAATAACAGTCAAGTGCATTGACTTGAGAATTATTTATGTGTGGAATTGGAATGGCAATAAATGTAATGTGATATTGTGACACAATTATTAAATGTAGAACATAATTATTAAATATAAAACATTGCAATATGATATTGCGACATACTCGTGCCCGTTGTGAGTAGTTTGATGAGGGCAAAAACATTTATAAAAACAAGTAAGAAAATTATAGTCGGTCTAGACCGACTATACGATACCCTATACCATGCGTTTAGAAACCCTATCTCTTAGGCCCAACTAACTGGACATTGAAAATAAGCAAAAACCAAATTTGAGTGTGATTTTTATTAATTTTTTTGGCTGCAGATATGAAAAAGTTCATATCGGATACTATATCTATAAAGGGACTAGGTCCAAAAATGGACCGATCCTGATCATGTTTGGTAAAGTCTCTTGTATTTTGCAAAAATATGTACAAACAAAATTTGAGAAGAATCAGTGCAATATTTTTGTTTTTTAATAGATTTAAGTGAAGATCGGGAAGCAGCTCTATATGGGGTCAAAGGGATCATTTTTGGACTACTCATTAGTGGATGTAATGAACGCATACAAACCCAATTTGAGTAAGATCTATATGACAATTTGGATCTTATGGCAATTTATGTCGATTTCATATGGGTAATTTGTATGGGGGCTAGGTCTGAACATGGACCGATTCTCACCAATTTCAATAGCGTTCATCCCATGGCCGATAAAAGCTTATATACCAAATTTCGTCAAAATATATTCATATTTGCGAACTGCAGTTTGATTACAAGCTTTACATGGACACATAGACGGACGGACGGACATTGTTAAATCAACTCAGAAAGTGATTCTGATTCGATCGGTATAATTAAAGATGGGTCTAGGTCAAATATTTTTGGTTGTTACAAACAGCAGCACAAAGTCATTATACCCAAACCACATAGTGGTATAGGGTATAATAAATGACAAACTAAGGTGTTTGTCAAGTTGGGTGGCAAAATATATATTTACCAAAAAATTAATGACGTCACATTGTGTGACTGTGAATATGAGGATAATTGGTAAACTAATTCGTTCACCATATTGGGCGACATGGATGGCGGACTGACGTGATTGGCGGACTGAATTGTTCGCCATATTGACGGAAATATTTGTTTGCCATATTGGCGGACTGCTCTGATTGGTGAACTGACTTGTTCGCCATGTTTGCGGACTGATTTGTTCACCATATTGGCGGACAGATTTGTTCGCCATAATAGCGGACTGATAAGGTGGCATGGAAGTGTGTCATGCCTTAACTTACACAGGGACCTATTCGTAACTATAACTGCACAGGCAAATACAGTAAGGGTACAAATTCAAAAACGAGTTTTTTTGGTTGTTCAGGCAAAATAATTCTACTTTGCAAAATATAAGATCATTGCGCTGAACCGTTTTTATTTTATTCAAAAGATCAAAATTGTGCGTATACAGGGGACCGATGAGGGTTAAATCAGTCATACAGTGGTATTGAATTAGATCGTGATCTGGATTAGATCGTGATTATATATTTCTGTCCAAATCAAGTTATAGTCTAAATAGTGTAACTTCTTTACAATATAAATAAAAATCGTGCATAAAAATTTTTTATTGCAATTTTCAAATTTAACAGGTATAAAAAATAAATAGTCGCTCCGCCAGTACGAGCTGTAAGAGGTTGATGCCTAGTGTAATTATTAACGATTTTTGATATACTATATTATATATTCTGGTGGCGCAATGCATATTGCTTTTTTTATACTCTTGGTGTGTTCACTTGGTGTGTTCTCTATCAAAAGATAAGAAAATTTGTTGCAAAAAACACAATTAAAAACAAGTAAGAAAATTATAGTCGGTCTAGAACGACCATATGATACCCAATACCATGGTTTAGAGACCCCCATCTTTCGGTCCAACTAATTCGATATAGAAAATAAGTATAAACCAAATTTGAGTGGCATTGTTATTAATTTTTTTTTGCCGCATTTATGAAAAAGTTCATATCGGGTGCTATATTTATATGGGGACTAGGTCGAAAAATGAACCGATCTTGACCATATTTGGTAAAGTCACTTATATTTTGAAAAAATATATACAAACCAAATTTGAGAAAAATCTGTGCAATATTTTTGTTTTTTGATAGATTTTAGTGAAGATCGGGAAGCAGCTTATATGGGACCTATGACTAAGAATTGTCCTATAGGTATTATTTTTGGACTAATGATTAATGGATATAATAAACACATACAAGCCCAATTTGACTGAGATCTATATAATAATTTGGATCTTATGGCACTTCATGTCGGATTCATAGGGGTCATTTGTATGGGGGCTAGGTCTGAACATGGAGCGAATTTCACCAATTTCATTAGCGTTCATCCTATGGCCGATGAAAGCTTATATACCAAATTTCATCAAAATATATTCATACTTGCGACCTGTAGTTTGATTACAAACTTTACATGGACACACAGACGGACGGACGGACGGACGGACGGACATTGCTAAATCGACTCCGAAAGTGATTCTGAGTCGATCGGTATAATAAAGGATGGGTCTAGGTCAAATATTTTTGGTAATTACAAACGGCAGCACAAAGTCATTATACCCAAACCACATAGTGGTATAGGGTATAAAAAAATATTAACAAAAAACAAGTAAGAAAATTATAGTCGGTCTAGACCGCTATACGATATCCTATACCACGCGTTTAGAGACCCTATCTCTCAGGCCCAACTAACTGGATATAGAAAATAAGCATAAATCAAATTTGAGTGGGATTTTTATAAATTTTTCTGGCTGCAGATATGAAAAAATTCATATCGGATGCTATATCTATATGGTGACTAGGCCCAAAAAATGGATCGATCCTGACCATATTTGGTAAAGTCTCTTGTATTTTGCAAAAATATATACAAACAAAATTTGAGAAGAATCAGTGCAATATTTTTCTTTTTTGATAGATTTAAGTCAAGATCGGGAAGCAGCTCAATATGGGCCCTATGAATAAGAGTTGTCCAATAGGGATCATTTTTGGACTACTGATTAATGGATGTAATATATACATACAAACCCAATTTGACTAAGATTTGTATGATAATTTGGATCTTATGGCAATTTATGTCGGATTCATAGGGGTCATTTGTATGGGGGCTAGGTCTGAACATGGATCGAATTTCACCAATTTCATTAGCGTTCATCCTATGGCCGATGAAAGCTTATATACCAAATTTCATCAAAATATATTCATACTGGCGACCTGTAGTTTGATTACAAACTTTACATGGACACACAGACGGACGGACGGACGGACATCGTTAAATCAAATCAGATAGTGATTCTGATTCGATCGGTATAATTAAAGATGGGTGTAGGTCAAATATTTTTGGTTGTTACAAACAGCAGCACAAAGTCATTATACCCAAACCACATAGTGGTATAGGGTATAAAAAGTGTTTTATTTTTAGGGTTGCCAAAACAATGTTAACTTTTTAAACGTCTGTACCAGAGTTGATTAAAACAATAAAAATAGCAGATGGTATGAAAGAAAATGTATGAAATCTTAACTGTTCTTTAAATATTTATAGTTATTGACATTTTCTTTGAGCAATTTTTTAAACGAAATTGTATTTTTCAGTGGTTTAATCTTAAATAATGGCAAGAATAAAGTTTTGTGAAGCATTAAAAACCGAAATAATAGATGACTTTACTGCATAACTTAAAAAGGTACGAGGTACGAGTCAAAACGTCAAAGACAGGATAATTTAATAGCAAGTTTGGAAAATGTCAAAAAGTGCTACCTAAAAAGGTCGTTAACAATCTGAAACTTAAACAAGTAAGAAATTATAGTCGGTCTAGATATCCTATACCATGCGTTTAGAGACCCTATCTCTTAGGTCCAAGTAGATAGATATAGAAAATAAGCAGAAACCAAATTTAGTGGCAGTGCTATTTTTATTTTTTTTTTTTGCCTTCTGATATGAAAAAGTTCTATCGGATACTATATTTATATGGGGACGGGGTTTAAAAATGGATGGATCCAGTCATTCTTTGGTAAGTTAACTTATTTTTCATAGAAAGATATACAAACCAAATTTGATAGATTTAAGTGAAGAGCGAGAATCAGCTTTATATGAGGACTATGCTAATAGGTTTTATTATTGGACTGCTGATAAATGGATGTAATGAACATACAAACCCAATAGCGTTCATCGTATGGCCGATAGAAGCTTATACACCAAATTTTATCAAATTATATTCATAATTGGACCTGTAGTTTGATTACAAAATTTACATGGACACAAAGGCGGAAGGACTGACAGACGCACATCGCTAGACGCACATATCTGATTCTGAGTCGGTCAGTATAATTAAAGATGGGTACAGGTCAAATATTTTTGATAGCTACAAACATCAGCACAAAGTCATTATACCCTATACCACTATGTGCTCGAACTGTTTCCCGGCGATCAATTGAGACTGATCTTGTTTTTTGTCGTTCTGTAAAGCAACCACTAATATCAGAGAAAAATCGTTTGGCTATCATGCATTTTGCTAAAGAACACATGAACTGGCTAAGACGGAATTGGAATACTAATCTCTATTCAGATGTTTCCAAGTTTAATTTAAGAGGCTATGATGAAAGGAAGTTTGTACGACAACCAACTAGACCCAAATATGGAAATAAAGCTGTTAACTTTGGTGTGTGGCAACATTATGGGGTATGGGGTTACTTTTCGGGCCAAGGAATGGGTCAAATGCATGTAGGAAAAAATACTCTAACTGGAATTGCATATGCTAAATGAGCGAATGTATCTATACGAGGAGGAAAATATGCTCCTAGTCAGCAAGTTCCAACATGACAATGACCCAAAACACACCTCCAAATTTGTAACTGAATGGGTACAATGTAAGGCAGTTAGAATATTGGAATGGCCAGCCCAATCATTAGATCTCAATCCCATAAAAAAACCTATGGGAAATTGTAAATCGAAAAATACGGTTACGAATTTACACAAACAAGACAGATCTCTAGAGGCCATTAATTTAGAGTTAAAAAAATTTCAGTGGATATCATCAACAATTTAATTGACTGCAAGCCTCTGCATTGTGAAGTAGTACTAAAAAATAATGGGTACCCGACAAAATATTGAAACCAAAAATAGAGGGAAAGTTTGTAACTATTGTACGGTAAAGATTTCCATTGTTTTGTTTTCAGCAAAAAAAAATTAATGCTTTTAAGTTCTGTTATTTTTTTTGGAAGTTAATCCATTTTATGTTTATATTTTTTCTCTTTTAAATAAATAAAGCAAACAAATTTTAAAAGCAATAAATGAATTTTTAATATTATGATAAAATTTTTTGCCATTAACCGTTGAAGTCGTCAAAAATATATTTTGTTAAAAGTTTCCATGATATTGTCATTAACTTCGTATTTTCTTTCGAAAAATCTATTTTTAGTTCAGATCCATGTAAAATCAAGGTAACTATTTAATTTAGAAGAACGTCAATGTTACGTTATTTGCAACATTACCTTGTAAGGAAAGTTTTTCTTTACTAAGTATCTTATTATCTACAGATAGTTGTGACGGATATTGGGGGTCTAATTATTCAAAAATTTGCGTTGTTGTTTCGAAGGTAATAGTTGGGCGTTCGAAGTTGACTCATTTATAAAAAAAAAAAATACTCACAAATAATATCTATGTTCTTAAACTTGAAAAATTAACTTAGAGTAGGGTTTTTACCGATAGAACAAACTTTAATAAATTACGCTCCCACATTCGTTAAATTAATGATCAAATGCTCATCAATATTGGCGAGAGTAAAGAGTTTTCATTTGTACTACAAATGCATTCAAATGTATTAAACAAAAATGTAAATAAAAGGCATTTAACATTTTAAGATTAGCAAAAAACAAGTACAGTGCAAGCTCGGTATTCGCGACTACCCATTATCGCGACGGCCCAGTTATTGCGACAGGTTAATTTTTAGCATTGCACCTTACCACTATTGGTCAGGGTATAATGACTTTGTGCTGATGTTTGTAACTACCAAAAATATTTGACCTAGACTTGTCTTTTATTATACCGATCGACTCAGAATCAATTTCAGAGTCGATTTAGCGGTGTCCGTCCGTCCGTCTGTGTGTCCACTTTTATTATTAAGTCGTAACTTTTATCTGAACAATACTGTACATATTATTATACGTCGTCTTTTTTTTTGATGTGTAAACATCTATACGCGCAGGGGGGTAAATTTCTATTTCACAATACAATCACAAAAACAGCGTAACTCATATCGGTGTGAGCTGAAGCAGATAACGCTGTGTGACTTATGATTGTATTGGTGAAAAAATTATGATATAACATTGTTTTTTTATGCCACTTTTTTAAAAGCGTCATCTATGTATCACTTATATACGTTTATATTGGGATATTTTTAACGTTTTACAGCAAAGGGTGGTTGAATTAGCTGAAACAGTTTTTGCTATAAGTGATAAATAGATGACGCTTTCTGTTTTATTTTAAAAAATGACATAAAAAAAATTTTTAATTACTAGATGTTTACACATCTTCCCTGTGATCGGACTCACATGATTTTTTTTTTAATAAACGTAAAATGCCTGGCAGTACCCTGAATAGCTTTAGTACATAAAAAGTATTTATTTGATACATACAACACAAAGAAACTTTTAGCACGTACGCCAAAACGTATGCACTGTTTTTGTGTAACAATACATTCCATTACTGCAACAAATTAATTAGATCAATGTTGTTTTCAGGTTACTTTCAGACCTGAGTAGTAAAACGATTGTGGTCATTGTAAAACCATCAATAAAAAAATTCTTTTTAGCAAAGTTTTTATTTTCTAGGTCTGAAAGGGTTAAGCTAAATGTGAGAGGTCTTCCGACTTCGCCACTCCTAGCCGCCTAGCCTGCACTTGGCGGAATATTTTTATTGGTCACCGAAAGCCTTCCTTAAAATATCTTCAGCATATACTATCTTTATTTAATGGAGCATCTCCGTTCAACAAAATTAGAGAGTGTTAAAATTGCCAAATACAATTTTCCGTAATTACAAAAAACGAGCGCCACTAATGAAAAATTGACATGAATTTTGGCAGTGATGTTAGAACCAGTACTCCACCAACTAGAAAATAAATTAACCCGCGAAGTTTAAATTGAGAAGTCACCTTTTTTGGAGACAGTATTATCAGGATCAGACCTTCTATACAAAAAAATATGAAGTACTATGAAAATGACAGTACATTAATTACTAATGTGGAAAATATGGGCGGAATCGCCAAAATCAAAAATCGCCATAACCGAAAATCGCGAATAGCAAATATCGCCAAATCAAAAATTAACTAAAAACAAAAATCGTCAATGCCCAAAATCGCCTAAACCGACAACCACAAAAAACAAAAATCACCAAAATAAAAAAAACGCCAAAACCGAAAATCGCGAATAACAAAGTTTCCAAAATAAAAAATCGGCAAAATGCAAAAATCACCAAAAGAAAAAAATCGCAAAAATCAAAAACGCCTAAAACCAAAAATAGAAAAAACAAAAATCGCCAAACTCAAAAATCGCCAAACCAAGAATCGCGAATAATTAAAAACGCCAAAATCAAAAATCGCCAAAAATAAATAATATATTTTTCTTCAAAATGTATTCCCAGTTTTTTATTTCGTTACTGCTAGTAAATTATAATATCTTACCTCAAATAATTATAATACTTTTGATAAAAGGCTTACGCAAATCTGTGCAATAAGTTTTAGTTATTTTAGATTTATTTTTGGACTACTGATTAATGGTTGTAATAAGCTTACACAAACCAAATTTGACAGAGGTCAACATGGTAATTTAGATCTTATGGCAAGTTAAGTCGATCTCATTGAAGTCATTTGTATGGGACTAGGTCTAAACATGCACCGACTTTCACCAATTTCAATAGCATTCTTTCTATGGTCAATAAAAGCTTATTGTGAAACATCATCAAAATATGATTGAGTTTGAAATTGTTCAGGCTCAAGATCAAATGTTTTTACTTTAAATAAAGCAAAAGCATTAGCACATTTGTTTCAAAAATTGATCTATATTTTGCATGACAGGTTATACAGCTGTTTCGGGAAGAGTCACCGACCCTCATCAGTAACTAAAAGCAGTAGATAGTTTGTTTGGTAAAAACTTAAATTCATATATATTTGCTGAAAACAACCAAATGAGGATTCAAGCAAAAGTTATACTTTTTAAGCCTCTTCCAATATAACAAACTAAAATATAGAACATCTTTGAAAAAAATATGATTGTATACGAGTATACATTGCATACTACAATATACATGTTTGTTTTTGTCTTGAAAAAACAAGAAAAACAATTTGTTTTTGCTAAACTTACATTTAGCGTTAACGACGTGCCCTCCGTATTTTTACTTTTATTATTTTTTATAAAAATAAAAAATCTTATTTTCGATCTTTATCAATTTAATGATTGAGTTTGAAATTGTTCAGGCTCAAGATTAAAATATGTTAATATTTGCTACCTGTAGTTTGATAAGGTTTACATGGACACACAGACGTACGGAGAGGTGGACAGACGGACGGCCAGACATCGCTAAATAGACTCAGATAATGATTCTGAGTCGATCGATATATTTTGTAGTTGCAAATATCAGCTCAAACTCATTATACACTGGCCACATGGTGATATAGCGTAGAAAAATACTTAATTCGAAAATAGACTATACCTTATGCATTATCGATATCACTATCCGAATCTGATGTATATTTTTGTTCTTGTTCATCTACGAAAGCACACTGGTCCTTATCCAATTCCGATGAAAAATAACAATGATATAATGGATTTGCCTCCTTCATCTCTTTCATTTGAGTACCACATAAAAAAAATTGTGTTCTCTGTGTAGAAGAATCTATATCAGGATTGATAATCTTATTCAAGTCATTCTCTATGGAATGAATAAGATTAAGCATATCAGCCGCCACAGTGGGTGATGGGAGTATATTAAATGATCTTTTCGGATTTTTACGTACTACTTCAATACATTTCTGAAGACGATTATAATAAATTGGCCTGGTCGCTTCATTCACTCTCTCGAACACCTTATCAATTGTATCAGTAGGCGAACTATTTTTGAGCTGCATGGAAAGATAACGGGGTAGGGGACATCCTTCCTTTGTACTTCTAAACGATTGTACTAGGTCGGGAACGCTATATACCAGTACTGTATTCTCATCCAAGTGATGGCTATCTGTGGGTTTTATCATTTGCAAATCATCCCAATCGGCATGCCTCAGGTGTATCGATCCACGACAGTTATTAAACACAAGTAAATTTACAACATTCTTCAGCGATTTATTCGACTGTATTGTCTGTACTATATCGTTAATATACAGCTGGCCATCATGCGTGCAAATAACATTTCCGGACCGGCCATGTGACATCATGAAGAATAGAAAATTTTTTAAAGGATAAAAATCTTTGTTCTCCAAGTATTCTAAAATTTCTAACAATTTCTCCTTGCCGCAGTCCTCTATTAGCACATATGGTATGCCACATATTTTCAGAGCACGTATCAAGTTTATTACATCGAGCTCACTACCCTTTCTGGTAGCTGAAGGACTGGTGAAATAATAACTATTGATTATGAACGCTAATGCTGGATTTATGCTATGGAAATAGAGGTCTGCATTGGAAGATGTCGATATAATTTTCAGGTCCAAAGCATATGTTCCCCTTATAAGATCTATTAAAGTTTGTTGCATGGGCACCATATGATGCTCGTATGCCTCATATGGCAAAAAATTGATATTCTCTCCCGACAAGTAATTCGTACGAGTGAATTGTTGAATGAATATGGAGTTATCTAGGTTACTGATGTCGAAGTTATGATTATCTTCTAAAGACATAAGCATTTCATTGGATTCGAACTTAAACATACTGAATTTTATTAATAAACAGATATCATTCACTTTGGGAAACAGCTTACTTCGTATTGGAAATTTATTGAAATATTTATAAAAGCGATTGGCCAAACCGAAAAGGCTGATATTTTTTTTCTTTTTCTCTTTTAAATGGTAACTCGCCAAAAAGATTTTCGGTTTATGTCTTAGATATTTATTTCTTTTGACAACATTAAACAATCGAAACAACACTCTCGAACGGCAGTCACAGCTCATATTTATTATGATCATTATACATGAGTGTCCGATAAATTTCGATGTTTTGAACTCTTGATAAATTTCCAATAATGTGGCGATTTTGATGTCATATTTATTTCCGGGTTGATCTGATGCTATATCCTTGTAAACTGCTGTCATCAGATCATAGGGTAGAAACTTGTTATGCTCTTCAGATGGATGTTCAGGGCAATTAAGAGAATATGTTTTAAATATTTGACCACAATTTGAAAAACGCTCAAAAGTTGTTATGAAATTCATTTCGCACACATTAAATTAAATAAAGTGTAAACTTTGTTAACTAAATAATAGTGAGATCGACCGCTCTTATTGCAATTATAATTGATACTAAAATAATTTTATTTAACAACGAACAAGCGGTGCTACTCATATTCATACACTGAAAATGTTAGAGCATTTTAAATGCCTCTTTGTTCAGATAACAGTAGGCAGCAAAATTTTTAAAAATGTCTGCTGAACACGAAAATCGCAATAAAAATTCTTTTTAATTTTTGTTCTTTTTTAGAAGTAGTTTCACTATCTCGAGTTAGAAACAACCATTCTAGTAACTGAAGATACGAATATATACTCAGAAAGTAATTCTGAGTCGATCGGTATAATTAAAGATGGATCTAGGTCAAATATTTTTGATAGCTACAAACATCAGCACAAATTCATTACACCCTATACCACTATGTGCTCGGACTGTTTCCCGGCGAGCAATTGAGGCTGATCTTGGTTTTTGTCGTTCTGTAAACAAACCGCTAATATCAGAGAAAAATCGTTTGGCTAGCATAAATTTTGCTAAAGAACACATGAACTGGCTAAGACGGAATTGGAATACTTATCTCTATTCAGATGTTTCCAAGTTTAATTTAAGAGGCTATGATGAAAGGAAGTTTGTACGACAACCAAAGGGAACAGACTAGACCCAAATATGGAAATAAAGCTGTTAACTTTGGTGTGTGGCAACATTATGGGGTATGGGGTTACTTTTCGGGCCAAGGAATGGGTCAAATGCATGTAGTAAAATATACTCTAATTGGAATTGCATATGCTAAATGAGCGAATGTATCTATACGAGGATGAAAATATGCTCCTAGTCAGCAAGTTCCAACATGACAATGACCCAAAACACACCTCCAAATTTGTAACTGAATGGGCACAATGTAAGGCAGTTAGAATATTGGAATGGCCAGCCCAATCATTAGATCTCAATCCCATAAAAAACCTATGGGAAATTGCAAATAGAAAAATACGGCTACGAAATTACACAAACAAGACAGATCTCATAGAGGCCATTAATTTAGAGTGGAAAAAATTTCAGTGGATATCATCAACAATTTAATTGACTGCAAGCCTCTGCAGTACTAAAAAATAATGGGTACCCGACAAAATATTGACACAAAAATAGAGGGAAAGTTTGTAACTATTGTACGGTAAAGATTTCCATTGTTTTGTTTACAGCAAAAAAAAATAAATTAATGCTTTAAGTTCTTTTATTTTTTTTTTGAAAGTTAATCAATTTTATGTTTATATTTTTTCTTTTTTAAATAAATAAAACAAACAAATTTTAAAAGCAATAAAAGAATTTTTAATATTATGATAAAAATTTTTTGGCATTGACCGTTGAAGTCGTCAAAAATATATTTTGTTAAAAGTTTCCGTGATATTGTCATTAACTTCGTATTTTCTTTCGAAAAATCTATTTTTAGTTTCTTATATTTTTCAGATCCATGTAAAATCAAGGTAACTACTTCATTTAGAAGAACGTCAATGTTACGTTATTTGCAACATTACCTTGTAAGGAAAGTTTTTCTTGGGAACTAGTAAGAAACCAATCATATATTTAATCTTTACTAAGTATCTTATTATCTACAGATAGTTGTGACGGATATTGGGGGTCTAATTATTCAAAAATTTGCGTTGTTGTTTCGAAGGTAATAGTTGGGCGTTCGAAGCTGACTTATTTATAAAAAAAAGACTCAAAAAGTAATACCTATGTTCTTAAACTTGAAAAATTAACTTAGAGTAGGGTTTATACCGATAGAACAAACCTTAATAAATTACGCTCCCACATTGGTTAAATTAATGATCAAATTCTCATCAATATTGGCGAGAGTAAAGAGTTTTCATTTGTACTACAAATGCGTTGAAATGTTTTAAACAAAAATGTAAACAAAAGGCATTTAACATTTTAAGATTAGCAAAAAACAAGTACAGTGCAAGCTCGGCATTCGCGACTACCCATTATTGTGATGGTCCAGTTATTGCGACAGGTTCATTTTTAGCATTGCAGCTTTCATTATACCCTATACCACTATGTGGTTTGGGTATAATGACTTTGTGCTGCTGTTTGTACCAACCAAAAATATTCATGCTAGACCCATCTTTAATTATACCGATTGACTCAGAATCACTTTTTGAGTCAAAATAGCAATGTCCGTCCGTCCGTCTGTCCGTCCGTCCTTCCGTCTGTCCGTCCGTCCGTCCGTCTGTGTGTCCATGTAAACTTTGTAATCAAACTACAGGTCGCAAATATGAATATATTTTGATGAAATTTGGTATATAAGCTTCTATCGGCCATGGGATGAGTGCTATTGAAATTGGTGAGAATCGGTCCATGTTCAGACCTAGTCCTCACACAACTGACCCCTATGAAATCGACATAAATTGCCATAAGTTCCAAATTATCATATAGATCTCAGTCAAATTGGGTTTGTATGTATTTACTACATCCATTAATCTTAGTCATATGCCCCATATAGAGCTGCTTCCCGATCTTCACTTAAATCTATCAATAAACAAAAATATTGCACTGATTCTTCTCAAATTTTGTTTGTAAATATTTTTGCAAAATACAAGAGACTTTACCAAACATGGTCAGGATCGGTCCATTTTTGGGCCTAGTCCCCATATAGATATAGCATCCGATATGAACTTTTTCATATCTGCAGCCGAAAAAATTAATAAAAATCCCACTCAAATTTGGTTTATGCTTATTTTCTACATCCAGTTAGTTGGGCCTGAGAGATAGGGTCTCTAAACGCATGGTATAGGTTATCGTATAGTCGGTCTAGAGTTTTGAATGAAGAACTAAAAAAAGTCTTGAAAATATATAATTTTCTATGTTGTTCTTGTCACGATCACGCCCTCAATGGTGCAGCTACAGTGATAATTTTTAAATTCATGGGAAGATTTCTATTTCAAAAATCATTAAAATCGGTGGAACAGGTCCAGGGAAATCTCTGAAAAAGTAAAAAAAAAATTAAAAATATGATGTTTCTATATTGTTCTTGCTGTTATTCTAAATGTTGTGTCGTTGTCATAGCTGGACTTGTTGTTTTTGTGGTCGTTGCGGTAATAATATTATACAAACTAACCCTTTGTACATTTTTTTTATTAAGTCTGGTATAAAAATTTAAAAGTTTCCATTGTTTTGGCATCACTAAAAAAATTTGTTAGATCATTTCTGTTATTACCAAGGGGTTAAAATCGATCCAAAATTTTTTCGACAAGCAGACACTACGAGTTAATATAAAGGGAGTAAAAATTCACCAACATCTAAAGCAAATAATGCTAAGATACCTAGTTGTTAATAAAAAAAAACAATGTAAATTTAGCAAAAAAAAAATTTTATGTATAAATTTATTTAAAGAGAAAAACACAAAAATAACGTTTGATGTTGTATTTTTTGTGTGTAATATTTACATATAACGGGTGATTTTTTTGAGGTTAGGATTTTCATGCATTAGTATTTGACAGATCACGTGGGATTTCAGACATGGTGTCAAAGAGAAAGATGCTCAGTATGCTTTGACATTTCATCATGAATAGACTTACTAACGAGCAACGCTTGCAAATCATTGAATTTTATTACCAAAATCAGTGTTCGGTTCGAAATGTGTTTCGCGCTTTACGTCCGATTTATGGTCTACATAATCGACCAAGTGAGCAAACAATTAATGCGATTGCGACCAAGTTTCGCACTCAGTTTACTTTATTGGACATTAAACCAACCACACGAATGCGTACAGTGCGTACAGAAGAGAATATTGCATCTGTTTCTGAGAGTGTTACTGAAGACCGTGAAATGTCGATTCGTCGCCGTTCGCAGCAATTGGGTTTGTGTTATTCGACCACATGGAAGATTTTACGCAAAGATCTTGGTGTAAAACCGTATAAAATACAGCTCGTGCAAGAACTGAAGCCGAACGATCTGCCACAACGTCTAATTTTCAGTGAATGGGCCCTAGAAAAGTTGGCAGAAAATCCGCTTTTTTATCGACAAATTTTGTTCAGCGATGAGGCTCATTTCTGGTTGAATGGCTTCGTAAATAAGCAAAATTGCCGTATTTGGAGTGAAGAGCAACCAGAAGCCGTTCAAGAACTGCCCATGCATCCCGAAAAATGCACTGTTTGGTGTGGTTTGTACGCTGGTGGAATCATTGGACCGTATTTTTTCAAAGATGCTGTTGGACGCAACGTTACGGTGAATGGCGATCGCTATCGTTCGATGCTAACAAACTTTTTGTTGCCAAAAATGGAAGAACTGAACTTGGTTGACATGTGGTTTCAACAAGATGGCGCTACATGCCACACAGCTCGCGATTCTATGGCCATTTTGAGGGAAAACTTCGGAGAACAATTCATCTCAAGAAATGGACCGGTAAGTTGGCCACCAAGATCATGCGATTTGACGCCTTTAGACTATTTTTTGTGGGGCTACGTCAAGTCTAAAGTCTACAGAAATAAGCCAGCAACTATTCCAGCTTTGGAAGACAACATTTCCGAAGAAATTCGGGCTATTCCGGCCGAAATGCTCGAAAAAGTTGCCCAAAATTGGACTTTCCGAATGGACCACCTAAGACGCAGCCGCGGTCAACATTTAAATGAAATTATCTTCAAAAAGTAAATGTCATGGACCAATCTAACGTTTCAAATAAAGAACCGATGAGATTTTGCAAATTTTATGCGTTTTTTTTTTAAAAAAAGTTATCAAGCTCTTAAAAAATCACCCGTTATATACATAAACATATTAAATAATACAAATAATATACATATATTATATATATGTATATCCCAGAGTTTAAAATTTAGCATATCAAAAATGTTTGTTGAATATCAGCTAGCAGGATATATTCAACACATTAATTTTTCTCACATTGCTAGCAAGATATATTCAACTGTGGTGATAGCATGCTACGAAGTTATTTTATCTTCCAAAGTTGCGTGCTGGCGCAGCAGTATTAGCATTTTGTTTGAATTTTGATATGTGCTGTGGTAGTCATATATGTTGCAATATTGTATTCATTTTATATATTTTGTTAATCTATGGTAATATTTAATATTGTATATTGTGCTGTGGCTGTGGCAACACAAAAGCATTAAAGTAAAGTTCGGGGAATCCCATTTATTTTTTAATGTAGTGGTCGCGTTTATTTTATTTTAGATAAAAGAGGAATAATATGTTAGTATTAAACAAGTGTCTCTCGCGAAAATATTTCAGGTCGTAGATTTTTTTTGTTGTCCTTATTTTTTTTTTTTTTTAAAGTCGTTTATGCTTTTTTATGTTGTCTTATTTTTTATTTAAATCTTATTAATTTAAATAAAAACATAATAAATATACACAGAATTATCAAGTATTGTTTTTAATGCACTTAATTAAACGTAAATTATCTGAATGGTGTTTATATGTTACCGATAAAAAAATTTTACCATATAAAACCACAATCTTGTTAAAATATGGATCTTAATCTAATACACCATACTAAAACAACTGGATTTTGAATATAATTTCATTAAATATGCTCACCACAGCAGCAAGAAATATTTAATATTTTCATAGCAACACATAATATCAAAAATGAATTCCACAGCACCAAATAAATGAACTACGACAGCACAATAAAATTATACAAATAAAGTGCAGCTATTGCTGTGACAGCGCACAATCAAAACAAAATACACATAAGAAATAATTTCATAGCATAATGTGCCGACAGTTTGAATATATCTTGCACGTTGCTATTAAATTATGAAATTTATAGCAAATCACGACTACTACAGTATTAATTTTAAACTCTGGTATATCCATAACAACTGCATGTTAGAAATAAATCGGTATATTATTTTATTTACATAATTTTCTGCAATATTTTGTTGTGGGGAAAATACATTTATTTTGCATTAACAGAGTGTCACTTCATTTTGCTCAGCGTGACTATGACACAGTAGATGGCGCCACAATTTTTATTTGTTCTAATTAGCTTTGCAATAGTTATTTCTATTTTAACATGAATGTCAATATTTTCAACTATATATCATACAGAACAATGTTAAGAGTATACACGCGCTGGTCTGTTATTTAATATGTTTTTTTCATTATTCTTTTACAAATATGAACATAAGTTTGGCATGTTAACTTTTTGTTGTCTTTATAAAATAGAGTTACCGAGTTCATCAATGAGTTTTTTGCTTTCAAAACAGTTCTACATAGTTATATAGAATTATTATTCTGCTTTACCTACAAAATGTCTGATTGCGATTACATCTAATTTTTAAAAATTTTTTATAATTGCTAAAGCATTATTATTCACATAAATACAAAATTGCACTTTTTAAATTTTCCATTCAAATTTAAGAAAATATCAATTCTAAAAACTGGAATTAAAAATTTCCAATTATAAATTACAATTAATTGAATTTCATATCAAAACGTCGGAAATTATAATTTTAAATTTAGAAGACATCAATTGCATCTTAAGTATATAAATTTTATTCGTTAAACACAAATTGAAATTAAAAAAAAAAAAAAAAAAACACCAAATACCTATGTTTACATTTAAAAAATTTTTACATTTAAAAAAAATATTGACATTCAGGAGAAATTAATAGCTTTTCAGTACGGCGATTCAGTAACTTCTTTTAACGATAGTCGAATCGTTAAAAAAAAAAAATTCGCAAAATTATCAGTAAAATTTTTAAACGATATTCGCTATTGTTAAACTCAGCTGTTGTTGTTATCTAAACGACAACCATTTTTGTGTTGTTTATTCAATCGATAAAAACTTAAATTTTTAGGTTGAAATGTCGTCATACATAAATAAAAATCATAAAATAGTGAAAATATTTTGCTTTTATTGAAAAACTTTTTTATATAAATAAAAAAATTAAATAGCATATTCAATTCATTATTTCATTTTCAAATAAATACACAGAAATATTATTTAAAAAAAATAGAGATATTAAACATAAACATAAAATCATCCTGTCAAACACGAAGTAATTTGTTTTTTTCTATTCTTCTTTGTGTTTTTCGCTTAGTTTGACAGAGATGCCACTCGTCTACAATTTAAATATATAGAAAAATAAATTTGTCGACTGTCGTTAAGATGTATGTACTTAGTGAATTACTTAATCCTTAGTGCAAACAACAATAGCTGTCGATATATTTTGCGATTGTCGGATCGTTGAAATTTACAGAATCGGACTACAGAAAACATTGATTTAAATTCAATGAATTATAGAAAACGTCAAATGCTATTTAAGAATTGCGAACATAAAAACTGTTACATAAATAAACGCAATTTAATAAGAATGTTATTTATATATAAATTTTCACAATTTTTTTTGGATGAAAATTTGAAGTTTTTCAGAAAATAAAGACAAAAAATTATTTTATTTAAAATGTTTGGGACATTTGGTTTTTTTGGGTTTGGCATCCCTAATTTGAATATTTATTATTATAAATTTATTCTCTATGTTTTCCAAATATTTGGCCAGTTAAAAGAAACTATACAGCCATCTCCAATTAGCACGATTTAATGCATATAGCCACCCTACACAACCATTACCTTTGCAATGGAGGTTAGGGCGAGCTATTTAATTAGCAACTACGATGACCAAAAAGCACACACCGAAATAAATCCGAAATAATAGAAAAGACGAAAACCAACCCAAAGAATTTGCTGAAATAATTTGGTATTAAGTTTAACAAATTGTTTACTTTTTTATTTACATTTATTATCAAGACTCAAATCGAGGTGGAGGGTATCAAAGATTCGGCACAGCCGAATTTAACTCTCTTACTTGTTTTAATTCTCTTTTGTGTAAAGAGCACTCAAGAGAACTCACAATCACTGAATACCGGTAAAAGTAAATCAGATAAAATGTGGTCTAGGTCTAAAAGGTTTAAGGTAAATGTGAGAGGTCTTCCGACTTCGCCACTCCTAGCCGCCTAGCCTGCACTTGGCGGAATATTTTTATTGGTCACCGAAAGCCTTCCTTAAAATATCTTCAACATATACTATATTTATTTAATGGATCATCTCCAACATCTTCAACATAATTAGAGAGTGTTAAAATTGCCAAATACAATTTTCCTTAATTACAAAAAACGAGCGCCACTAATGAAATATTGACATGAATTTTGGCAGTGATGTTAAAACCAAATTGAGAAGTCACCTTTTTTTGGAAACAGTATTATCACTTAAGAGACAGTATTATCACTTTAGTCAAAATTGCTTTCGCTTTAAATTCGTAACGGTGCTATAAGTTTTGCGCAAGAATATGGCATCATTAAAATTAGAAGGTTAATAAAAGCCAAAAGCGGTCCGCAGTTTGGCATAGCGTAAGTAATAAGTGTTTTTTTAATTTACGAGAATATTAATATTTTTTTCAGATTTAAACAGTTCCTCCAAAACTCCAATTAGCAGTAACTCTTTCACGTTTGGCCAGTGGGAGCTTTCAACACACAGATGGCAACGATCATTTAGTGGTAATGTGTCAAAGTATGGTGTGCAAGTTTGTAAACAATGTCGTGGAGCAAATCGAGTTGAATTTGTGTCCTAAATTTGAATATTTTTCTCCGCAACAATTATCACAATTTATGGAGTAGTTTGTGAAAAAATATTCCTGGACCACTATTATAAAATTTCAGCAATTAACTTTACATATGGCGGCATAACTCATGACTTTTTTGTTTGGAAACACTTTGACGAAAGGAGTTCAAAAATAATAGTGTAAAAAATGATTGGCGGCTGGGTAAGATATATAATAGAATTATTGATCAAATCATATGTATATTATTGAATTGTTTTATCGGCAGTTTTTTATACCCTATACCACTATGTGGTTTGGGTATAATGACTTTGTGCTGCTGTTTGTAACACCCAAAAATATTTGACCTAGACCCATCTTTAATTATACCGATCGAATCAGAATCACTTTCTGAGTTGATTTAACAATGTCCGTCCGTCCGTCCGTCCGTCCGTCTGTGTGTCCATGTAAAGCTTGTAATCAAACTGCAGGTCGCAAATATGAATATATTTTGATGAAATTTGGCATATAAGCTTTTATCGGCCATGGGATGAACGCTATTGAAATTGGTGAGAATCGGTTCTTGTTCAGACCTAGCCCCCATACAAATTACCCATATGAAATCGACATAAATTGCCATAAGATCCAAATTGTCATATAGATCCTACTCAAATTGGGTTTGTATGCGTTCATTACATCCACTAATGAGTAGTCCAAAAATGATCCCTTGGACCCCATATGGAGCTGCTTCCCGATCCTCACTTAAATCTATTAAAAAACAAAAATATTGCACTGATTCTTCTCAAATTTTGTTTGTACATATTTTTGCAAAATACAAGAGACTTTACCAAACATGATCAGGATCGGTCCATTTTTGGACCTAGCCCCTTTATAGATATAGCATCCGATATGAACTTTTTTATATCTGCAGCCAAAAAAATTAACAAAATCCCACTCAAATTTGGTTTTTGCTTATTTTCTATGTCCAGTTAGTTGGGCCTAAGAGATAGGGTTTCTAAACGCATGGTATAGGGTATCGTATAGTCGGTCTAGACCGACTATAATTTTCTTACTTGTTTAATTTATGTTTTTATTTCTTTTGGGCTATTATGGTCAACTTATAAGTTTTAAATAAAATAAATTTAATCACAATTTATGTCATTTTAAATCTAAAAACATTTTTTATTATTTATTTTGTGTCAAACACAGTGTTATAATATTATTGGTTACAATAGTTTAACTTTCGATTAATTTAAATTTATATGGTCAGATCATTATTATTTAATAAATTCAAAGATAAACAAGTAAGAAAATTATAGTCGGTCTAGACCGACTATACGAAACCCTATACCATGCGTTTAGAAACCCTATCTCTTAGGCCCAACTGACTGGACATAGAAAATAAGCAAAAACCAAATTTGAGTGGGATTTTTATTAATTTTTTTGGCTGCAGATATGAAAAAATTCATATCGGATGCTATATCTATATGGAGACTAGGTCCAAAAATGGACCGATCCTGATCATGTTTGGTAAAGTCTCTTGTATTTTGCAAAAATATATACAAACAAAATCTGAGAAGAATCAGTGCAATATTTTTGTTTTTTAATAGATTTAAGTGAAGATCGGGAAGCAGCTCTATATGGGGTCAAAGGGATCATTTTTGGACTACTCATTAATGGACGTAATGAATGCATTCAAAACCCAATTTGAGTAAGATCTATATGACAATTTGGATCTTATGGCAATTTATGTCGATTTCATAGGGGTAATTTGTATGGGGGCTAGGTCTGAACGTGGACCGATTCTCACCAATTTCAATAGCGTTCATTCCATGGCCGATAAAAGCTTATATACCAAATTTCATTAAAATATATTCATATTTGCGACCTGCACTTTGATTACAAGGTTTACATGGACACACAGACGGACGGACGGACGGACGGACGGACATTGTTAAATCAACTCAGAAAGTGATTCTGATTCGATCGGTATAATTAAAGATGGGTCTAGGTCAAATATTTTTGGTTGTTACAAACAGCAGCACAAAGTCATTATACCCAAACCACATAGTGGTATAAAAGCTGGACATCACGACACAAATTTAATAAAATTAAATAAATTAATAACAAGTAAGAAAATTGTAGTCGGTCTAGACCGACTATACGATACCCTATACAATGCGTTTAGAAACCCTATCTCTTAGGCCCAACTAACTGGACATTGAAAATAAGCAAAAACCAAATTTGAGTGGTATTTTTATTAATTTTTTTGGCCGCAGATATGAAAAAGTTCATATCGGATGTTATATCTATAAAGGGACTAGGTCCAAAAATGGACCGATCCTGATCATGTTTGGTAAAGTCTCTTGTATTTTGCAAAAATATGTACAAACAAAATTTGAGAAGAATCAGTGCAATATTTTTATTTTTTAATAGATTTAAGTGAAGATCGGGAAGCAGCTCTATACGGGGTCAAAGGGATCATTTTTGGACTATTCATTAGTGGATGTAATGAACGCATACAAACCCAATTTGAGTAAGATCTATATGACAATTTGGATCTTATGGCAATTTATGTCGATTTCATATGGGTAATTTGTATGGGGGCTAGGTCTGAACATGGACCGATTCTCACCAATTTCAATAGCGTTCATCCCATGGCCGATAAAAGCTTATATACCAAATTTCATCAAAATATATTCATATTTGCGACCTGCAGTTTGATTACAAGCTTTACATGGACACACAGACGGACGGACGGACGGACGGACGGACGGACGGACGGACGGATGGACGGACATTGTTAAATCAACTCAGAAAGTGATTCTGATTCGATCGGTATAATTAAAGATGGGTCTAGGTCAAATATTTTTGGTTGTTACAAACAGCAGCACAAAGTCATTATACCCAAACCACATAGTGGTATAGGGTATAAAAATACATTATCAAAATAAATATAATATAAATAACATATTTTTTACAGGAGACTCAGGATATCCATTAGTGAATTGGCTGATAACACCATACAGAAATCAATGAATGAAATTTCAATGAAGTACACTATAAAGCTCGTTGTATTGTGGAGAGGACAATTGAAATATTAAAAGGTCGTTGGAAGATTCTAAGCAGCGACAAAAGAAGCCGCTATTTTTTTTATTTATTTATTTATTTATTTATTGGTGATCTAGCACAACAAGACATAAAATCTTATAAATGATAGTGCTAGTGAGTATAACATACACAAATGGGTACATGATTGAAAATTATCACATTAAAGGCATTAGAAAAATAAATTTGTGAATTTGAGTTACAAAAAAAGAATAAAAAATAATTGTAGTATAAATAATAATATAGACAGTTTTATAAGTTATTACAAAAATGCAAAATAGGAAACAAAAAAAGTGATTAACATAATTGTATTTCATAAAAAATTTAGTATTAAAATTTAAAAAATTTGGTTTTTAACATATGCAATCAAATTTTAAGATTAACGACATAAAAAATAAAATTTAACTAAAATAAATTAATAGTTCCTTCTTGAACAGGTTTGCGTTGCCTATAAGTTGTGTGTTATCTGGAAGTTTATTCCAAAGACGAGCGTTCAGACAAAAGTTTTCGAAAACGTTGCTGAATTATTTTCTTTCCACGACAAGATCTTGCAAATTGGATTCTAATAAATAGATAAATTGGTTGTTTTTGTGTTATTATCTTGTGTAGAAACATAAGACATTTAAATTTAAGAAGATTTTCAAAGCTCATCTTATATATACGGTATGAAAACGTTGAAATGTGATCACGACGCCCTTATCGAAAATGTATCTTGCAATATTATTGTAGGCAACACTTAGTTTACGAAAATCATCACAATCGCAATTGGCAAAAATTTCACAACCGTATAAAAGGACTAGAATAAGGTACGTTTTCGCTAACAACATACGAATGTTTAACGGTGTTGAACTTTTCACTGCCCACAGATTACGTAACATACCATAAAGTCTCCCTACAACAGAGTTAATATGGGTTGATCAAGTTAACTCATTATTAAACGTTACACCAAGATTTTTTGAAGACTCAACAAAATCAATAATGGTATTGTTTATTTTAATTTGAATATTATTACCTAATGTTCTTTTACTTCGCGATATAAATAGGCATTTGGATTTTGAAGGATTGATACATAATCCATTGGCATTCGCCCAGATGTAGATTTCATTGAGATCAGTGTTAATATTGTTTACGCAAGATTGAATATTTGCAACATTAGAACCGTTATAAAGTTGCACATCTTCTGCATACATGTGTACTTTGCTGAAGAATGTGACGTCTGGTAAATCATTAATGTATAAACAAAACAAGAGGGGACCAAGGATTGATCCTTGTGGAATACCTCTGTTGACATTAAGGGCGTTTGAAAATTTATCATTTAAATATACGACTTGCGATCTATTAGTAAGATATGAAGATACTAGATTACATGCAGCGTTTGAAAAGTAAAAAAGTTTTTCAAGTTTCTTTATAAGTATTGAATGAACAACCGTATCAAAAGCTTTACTATGATCTAGAAGAATTAAGAATGATACCATATTTTGATCCAGTTTTGACCTAAGATCATCAATAACGTCAATCAATGCTGTAGTACAACTTCTCGTTTTCACAAATCCTGATTGTCTATCACTTAAAAGGTTTTTCTTGCTCAAGTATTTATTCATTTGTCTGCACATTAAGTTTTCCATCACTTTTGATAAGAAAGGAAGAATAGCTATGGGTCGAAAATCATTGTTTGGCTTAGGTATCGGAATAATTTTGGAAATCTTCCAACCTTCTGGAAATATTGATTTAGTTAAAACTGAGTTCAACAGATGGGTTAGGTATGGTAATAATTTAGGATTTGATTTAATAGAAAGAAAACTTTCTAGTACATCACACTGATCAACACACCGAAAGTTGAAACTATTTTTAATTGGGACACAATGTATGTCATTATAGATGTTTTGTATCGGTGGTAGGATATCAACATTTACAAACTTAGTGTTCAGTGCATTTACATCTATGTTCTGGTTATAGACCAGAGAAAGTAACAGTTTTTGTAAACGTGTGTTCTGCTCTGCGCAATGTGTGTATTAATTTTAAGGTTCCAAATTACACACTCATCATACAACCCCATGATGAAACGGCTTTCACAGATTCGGATATAGGAAAGGGTACACATCTTACCAAAATTGGTCACAAAGTTAGAGACCACATAAAATTACCATTAGCCAATTCATAACAGTTTATTAAAAGATTAACATGTTTATTAACATAAAAATAATAATAAATAATAGGAACTCAAAGTTATTATGTGCATATTTTGTGCATATTTTGAGATATGAAGTATACGCTTTTAAATTAAATTACATGAATGAAATAAAATCTTTTTAAAATAAAATATACTTCACATATTAAATATATAAATTTAGATATTAAAAATAGCAATTTTTATGAAAAAATTGTGCTTGTATTACTTCGATATATCTGTGGTCACAAGCGATAACCGCCTAAGTCGACTTAAGAACGATTTGAGTTATGTATGATATCATATTCTACTAAAAACGCTTTATAAATACGTGCAATCCCCATTTCTCTAACACTGTTTATTAAAAAGTTATTAATGAGAACCTTCTGACCTATGTCGTAATGAAGCCCGATTACATTTATATATAAAGTTATTTTTCTCAAAAGCATGATTTTCGACTTAGGCGGTTAATGCTTGTGACCACAGATATAATCCTCTTTTTTTAGCATTTCTAGTTCAGTCGGATTTATTTCCTAATCAAAATTTTTTTGCCAAATGAGCAAAACCGAAAATCGTGAAAAAAAAATGCCGAAACAAAAATCTTCAAAATCAAAAATCGGAAATATCAAAAAATCACCAAAATCCAAAATCGCCAAAATCAAAAATCGCTAAAATAAAATAATTGCCAAACGATATTCTACATTTTTCTCATGGGCAGCTATATGTATCTTACTACAGAGTAGGAACGCCGAAAAATTTCATAAGTTTTACATCGAATGAAAAAACAAAAAATATATAAAATAAATTAATTAAAATGTTTTAATTGCACAATACAAATTTCGAAGGAAAAATTGATTATGAAAAAATACATGTCAATGAGTCTCGGAAAGTCGTAGCGCAGCACGACAGGGCATAGTTATACATAAATTAATAAGAAAAACATCTAAATTGAACATATAAGACCATTAAATTCGGCTATGACTAATCTTTAATACCCTCCACCTGCGTTTTACGTATATATTAATAATATGGACTTATTGCACTATTTATAACAAATGTAAACAAAATATTTGGAAAAGTTAGTAATGTGTTAAAATTAATACTAAATTATTGCGTGATTTCAATAGATAGACGGACATCGCTGTATCGACTCGATAATTTGTGGGGTTGCAAATGCATTTTTCAATACGTTACAAACGGAATGACAAGCTGATATATACCCTCTGCTCATTGGTGTGGAGGATAAAAAAAATTAACTTAAAGTAAAATTAAAGAAATTGTACAGTTTTTAAATATTTTTAGCACTTTTTTATCCAGTAAATTTTATACACTTGGAATTATTCAAAATTTGGGTTCTGTTCGTCTTCTTATCAAATGAAATTTTCGATTCCTAACAAACAAAAATTTTCATTACGGACAAGAAGAATGAAATCTGTTAAAAAATGTATTTCATTAAATTAAAGACAATTAAAATAATACTCTTTTGTATAGAAGACTCCGCTTTTCAGTGGATGTGTGGACCCTGAAGATGAACTCCAGCCAAAAGAGCACTTGTAGTATTTAGTCCATCTATCCATCATCATCCGCTTAGAGCCGCAGTGAAATTCGATGAAACCGCAATTATCATTTTCTGCTAAACAATAATAGATCTTTACAAGCCAAGAGATTGTGCACTGAAACTTATGCCCATGTAAATATAAATGTAAGTAAGAAAGTTAAAATTGGTCTAGGCGCCGACTATATTATACCATTTAGTAAGAGTTTCACAAAAGAGAGAAAGATATGAAGACGGACGAGAGGATAGACATCAGTGAAAGTGATTTTGAGCCGATTCATATAAGAAAAATATCAGCACAAACTTATAATAAGAAAAATTAATTTATTGAAATTTTCGCGTTGGATTTAACGCAGAAACAAGTAAGAAATTTATAGTCGGTCTAGAACGACTCTATAACACCATATACTAAGCGTTTAAAGAAATGGTCTTAGGTCCAAAAAATTGCATATAGAAAATAGGCATAATCCAAATTTGAGTGGCATTGTTATTAATTTGTTTTGCCTTCGGATATGAAAAAGTTCATGGAGACTAGGTCGAAAAATGGACCGATCATTCATTCTTTGCATAAACATTGAGAAAAATCTATGCAATATTTTTGTTTTCTTCTATAGATTTAAGGAAATATTGGGAAGAACCCTAATATGGGGGCTATGACTAAGAATTGTCCTCAGGATTTATTTTTGGACTACTGATTAATGGGTGTAATAAGCTTACACAAACCAACCATGATAATTTAGATCTTATGGCAATTTAAGTCGATCTCATTGGAATCATTTGTATGGGACTAGGTCTAAACATGCACCAAATTTCACCAATTTCAATAGCGTTCGTCCTATGATCAATAAAAGCTTATTGTGAAACTTAATCAAAATACGGTTCAAACCTCACGGCCGCCCTAAGTAGAAAAATTTCATATAGAAACAATCTATTCAATTATAACATAACAATTATCACAATGTTCAATAAATCGCTGATGAAGGCTGAAATGCCAGAAACCGATCCGATTAAGAATACAGTGTAGTTATGAATTTTTGAAATATATGCTTTCTTCTTCTTCTTAACCACGCACCATTGAATGTTCATATTGCGACCTGTAGTTTGATAACAAGGTTTACATGGACACACAGACGCACCGAGAGGTGGACAGACGGACGGACAGACATCGCTAAATAGATTCAGAAAATGATTCTGAGTCGATCGATATTTTTAGTAGTTGCAAATATCAGCTCAAACTCATTATACCCTGCCCACATGGTGATATAGGGTAGAAAAATGCCTAATTCCAAAATAAACTGTACCTTATGCATTATCGATATCACTATCCGAATCTGATGTATATTTTTGTTCTTGTTCATCTACGAAAGCACACCGGTCCTTATCCAATTCCAATGAAACATAAAAATGAAATAATGGATTTGCCTCCTTCATCTCTTTCTTTTGATTACCACATAAAAAAAATTGTGTTCTCTGTGTAGTAGAATCTATATCAGGATTGATAATCTTATTCAAGTCATTCTCTATGGAATGAATAAGATTAAGCATATCAGCCGCCACAGTGGGTGATGGGAGTATATTAAATGATCTTTTCGGATTTTTACGTACTACTTCAATACATTTCTGAAGACGATTATAATAAATAGGTCTGGTCGCTTCATTCACTCTCTCGAACACCTTATCAATTGTATCAGTAGGCGAACTATTTTTGAGTTGCATGGAAAGATAACGGGGTAGGGGACATCCTTCCTTTGTACTTCTAAACGATTGTACTTGATCGGGAACGCTATATACCAGTACTGTATTCTCATCCAAGTGATGGCTATCTGTGGGTTTTATCATCTGCAAATCATCAAAATCGGCATACCTCAGGTGTATCGATCCACGACAGTTATTAAACACAAGCATATTTACAACATTCTTCAGCGATTTATTCGACTGTATTGTCTGTACTATATCGTTAATATACAGCTGGCCGTCATGCGTGCAAATAACATCTCCGGACCGTCCATGTGACATCATGAAGAATAGAAAATTTTTTAAAGGATAAAAATCTTTGTTCTCCAAGTATTCTAAAATTTCTAACAATTTCTCCTTGCCGCAGTCCTCTATTAACACATATGGTATGCCACATATTTTCAGAGCACGTATCAAGTTTATCACATCGAGCTCACTACCATGTCTGGTAGATGTAGGACTGGTGAAATAATAACTATTGATTATGAATGCTAATGCTGGATTTATGCTATAGAAATAGAGGTCTACATTAGAAGATGTCGATATAATTTTCAGGTCCATAGGATGTGTTCCCCTTATAAGACGTATTAAAGTTTGTTGCATGGGCACCAAATGATGCTCATATGCCTCATATGGCAACTGATTGATCTCCTCTCCCGACAAGAAATTAATACGAGTGAATTGTTGAATGAATATAGAGTTATCTAGATTACTGAATTCGAAGTTATAATTATCTTCTAAAGACATAAGCATTTCTTTGGATTCGAACTTAAACATACTGAATTTTATTAGTATACTGATATCATTCACTTTGGGAAACAGCTTACTTCCTATTGGAAATTTGTTGAAATATTTATAAAAGCGATTGCTCAAACGGGCAAGGCTGATGTTTTTGTTCTTTTTCTCTTTTAAATGGTAACTCGCCAAAAAGATTTTCGGTTTATGTCTTAGATATTTATTTCTTTTGACAACCTTAAACAGTCGAAACAGCACTCCCGAACGGCAGTCACAGCTCATATTTATTATGATCATTATACATGAGTGTCCGATAAATTTCGATGTTTTCAACTCTTGATAAATTTCCAATAATGTGGCGCTTTTGATGTCATACTTATTTCCAGGTTCATCTGATGCTATTTCCTTGTAAACTGCCGTCATCAGATCAAAGGGTAGAAACTTATTATCCTCTTCGGAAGGATGTTCAGGGCAATTTAGAGAATATGTTTTAAATATTTGACCACAATTTGTAAAACGCTCAAAAGTTGTTATGAAATTCATTTGGCACACATTAATAAAGTGTAAAATTTGTTAACTAAATAATAGTGAGATCGACCGCTCTTATTGCTATTATGATTGATACTAAAATAATTTTATTTAACAAAGAACAAGCGGTGCTACACATACTCTTACGCTCAAAAGGTTAGAGTATTTTAAATGCCTCTTTGTTCAGATAACACTAGGCAGCAAAATTTAAAAAAGTGTCTGCACCTGATCACGAAAATCGTAATAAAAATTGTATTTATAATTTTTTTGTAAATTTTGTACTTTTTTTTTAGAAGTAGTTTCACTATCTCGAGTTAGAAACAACCATTCCAATAAATGAACACAAAAAATGTTACAAATCATATTTTGAATTCATATTAGAGTTTGAAATGCAAGGGCGGAGATATAAAAAAAATTACTTTTTCGAACAGAACTCAATTTCGAAATATGCGAATATAATCGAGAAACACTAAGTATTTCAAAAAGTCAAGATATTATCAAAGAAAATATATGGATAGAAATTATATAAAAATACCAAAATATATCTATTTTTAATTATCTTTTATTTATATCGGATATCAAAATAATTTTTGCAAATTTCAGGTCTCAAATATAAACATACTTTGATAATATTTGGTAAATAATCTTTAATCAGTCGTACAAAGGTATTGAAATTGGTGCCCTAGGATGTAGATTAGATCATGATTATACATTTGTGTCTAAATCAAGATATAGTCTAAATAGTGTAACTACGAGTATTTCATAATATAAATAAAACTCGTTCATAAAAATTTTTTATTGTGATTTTCGAATTTAGTCACTCCACCAGTAAGAGCACTTGGTTGTTGCCTAGTGTAATGTAATTATTAACGATTTTTGATATAACATATTATATATTTTTATTGCGCAATGCATACTGGTTTTTTTTTTATACAGTGAGTCACAATACACTGGAAACTTTTACAAAATTCTGAATTTGGCTATTATGGTGTAAAATTAAATATATTTTTTGCGACAACACCTTTGGTGTGTTCTCTATCGAAAGATAAGAAATTTGTTACAAAAAAACACAATTAAAATAATCTAAACCATAAAAACAAAGTTTTTATAAAAACTCTTTTTTTCCTTATGCATATGAGTTTTGAAAATCTCCGTGAATGTGCGTGACTCTGCGTGACTATTTTAAAATTAATCTTTGGTTACAACAAGTCTATGGACAAAGTTTCAGATCGATCGGATGAGGGAAAGTGAGGTTTTAATCTCTCCGTGACTATGCGTGACTGTGTGTGACTATGTCAAAATTAATCTTTTTTCACAGCAAGTCTATCAACCAAGTTTCAGATCGATCGGATAAGGGGAAATGGGTTTTATATCACTCCGTGACTGTGCGTGACTACGCGTGACTGTGCGTGACTAAATCAAGGTTAATCTTTTCTCACAGCAAGTGTATGGACCAAGTTTCAGATCGATCGGATGAGGGGAAATGACATTTAGATTACTCCGTGACTGTGCGTGATTATGCGTGACTGTGCGTGACTACCCCAAAATTAATCTATAGTCACAACAAGACTATGGGCCAAGTTTCAGATCAATTGGATAAGGGGGAATGGGGTTGACCCACGACAGAAATACAGACGACGGACAGAGAGATTGAGTTAAAAGAAAGAGTTAAAAAAAGATTAACAAAAAAAGTTTTTATGGTTGCCAAAACAATGTAAACTTTTAAACTTCTGTACCAGAGTTGATTAAAACAATAAAAATAGAAGATGGTATGAAAAGATATGTACAAAATCTTAACTGTTCTTTAAATATTTATAGTTTCTTTGAGCAGCTTTATAAATGAAATTGTATTTTTCAATGGTTTAACCATATAATCAATTCTTATAAAATAATGGCAAAAATAAAGTTTTGTGAGAGATATTCTATGAATAGAGAAGTATTCTATGAATAAATTAAAAATTATCATGAAATATCGTGAAGGTACGCAGACCGCGTAAAACGAGTCAAAGACTGGATAATTTAATAGCAACAGAGTTCGGAAAATGTCAAAAAATTCTACCTAACAATCTGAAAACAAGTATGAAAATTATAATCGGTCTAGACCGATTATACGATACCCTTAAGTACAATTAATTAAATATAGAAAATAAGCACAAATAAATTTGGGTGGCATTGTTATTATTTTGTTTGCCTTCGGATATGAAAAAGTTCTATCGGACGCTATATTTATAGACGGATTAGGTCGAAAAATGGACCGATCAATCCTTTACTTGGTAAGGTAACTTTTTTTTTTACAAAAACATACACGAAAAAATTGTTGAATCAAAAATATGGATAACTGCTTACATGACAAAATATAATAACAAAAAATTTGTAGTTACAGCTGTATACAGATCCCCAAGTAGTGCTGGAAATGAGTTTATAATAGCCTTTGAAGAAGTATTAGAAGAAATAAATGAAGTAAACTGTGATATAATAATAGCTGGTGATTTCAATATTGACTGGAGTAAAGAGGGATTTTATAAAAACAAAATTAAGTGCCTACTAGACGATAACGGCCTTAAACAAATTACCAAAGACTTTACAAGAATAACACAGAGCTCAAAAACATTAATTGATTATATTGCAACAAATAATAGTTCAAACAAAATTGCAGATGGCTGCTATCCCTTGGGCCTAAATTTGCACTTCCGGTGAACAACGAAAACTTCTCAACAGTAAACTTGATAGCAGATTTGGAGGAATGGGTTCAAACTCAAACGGATGATAGAGAAAAAGAGGTTATCAGATCAAAAATTGCAAACAGGATTTTGACTCATAAGAGAACAGTGAAAAACAACCAAAAAGATAAATTAATACTCAACATTTACAAAGAAACAAAACAGTTTTTAGAGAGATATAAGGAAGAAATAGTAATCACAAAAGCTGACAAGGGAAACAAAACGGTTGTTATATATAAGGAAAATTATAGGGAAAAAATGGAGAAGCTGTTAGAGGACAAGACCACATATAAAACCATACGAGTAGATCCGACACAAAAATTACACAGAATGAACAACAAAATAGTAAACGATTTATATAAACAAGAGCATATTACAAAATATGAAAAATATAAACTGATATCAAATTCAGCAACTGCCCCAAGACTGTACGGACTCCCAAAAGTCCATAAGACAGATATGCCACTACGCCCAATTTCGTCGTCGGTTGAAGTTCCGTGTTATAACTTGTCTAAATATGTAGGAAATATTTTGAAAAATATTATATCAGAAAAATATAATATTAAAAATTCATTGGAATTGAAAAATAGATTAAAAGACATAACATTAGACAATGACAATATATTGATATCACTAGACGTTATATCATTATTTACAAATATTCCAATTCACTTGGCAATAACCAACATTATGACACGGTGGAACATTCTACAAAAACATACAAAGATTCCTAGATCACAATTCTTAAAAATACTCCAATTTTGTTTAAACGACAATAATTATTTCGTTTATGGAGAAACATTTTACAACCAAACTTACGGTATGCCAATGGGAAACCCATTATCCCCAACAATTGCCGCCATTGTTCTGGATACACTACTGGAGCAGACAACACAAGAATTAGAGAAAAACGGGGTTCAGATAAAATTTATAACAAAATATGTAGATGATTTGTTCGCAATAATTAGGAAAGGAGATGAAGAAGAAATACTTAAAATATTCAACGGATATCACAACAAAATTAAATTTACTATTGAAAAAGAGGAAAATAATTCTATAGCATATCTGGATATGAAAATCCACAGAAATAATAGGAATATAGAAACAGATTGGTACACAAAAACAGTAGCATCAGGACGTTTAATGAATTATAACTCTACACAACCACAGAAACAGAAAATAAACACTGCTTCAAACCTTATCAACAAAGCTTTAAAACTGAGTGACAACAAATTCAAAAACAAAAATATAAATAAAGTGAAAGATATTTTAATACAGAATAGTTACCCAACCAATATTATAAATAATTTAATAAAAAAGGCTACAACTGAAAATCCCGAAAACGGAAAGATTAACAACACATCTGGCAACACCAAAAAATTTTATAGTCTGTCATACATACCAGGGTTAACAGATAGAAAACAATTAGAAAAAATAATAAACTACGAAGAAGCATCATTAGCACATAAGCCAAACAAAACAATTAACGCGCTTTTTACAAGAACAAAAACAAAAATAGAAAAGGGAGAACAAAGTAATGTAGTATACGAAATAAAATGCATTGGTAAACCAAACGAAAGCTGTGATGACGTATACATAGGAACCACAAAAAGAAGTTTAAACACAAGAGTAGCAGAACACGAAGCTGATATTAGAAAAAATAAACAAACAACAGCTCTAGCACAGCATTGTTTAGAAAAGGGACACACTGCAGATCTTGATAATGTTAACATTTTAGACAAAGAAAGACGAGAGAATAAACGATATACTTTAGAAAGTTTGCGAATACAGCAAAAACAACAACGTGCAATGAATAAAAAGGATGACATAGACAACATTAACGCAAATTATACCATCGCAATAATTTAGTTTAGTTTCTAACTCCAACTGTGATACTTAGTTTATAGATTTTACTGTGATATTTAATTTTTATCTTTGCATTTATTATTTTTAATTTATTTTTTGTGTTTTTATGTCGTGGTGTATAAAAAGAAATTATATGTTTTTGAAAATTAAATGTAAAGATTGACCAAAGATTATTTGTAAGTAAAATTGTTTTTAATACTAATTTATCATGTTGTTGTACTAACTATTGTTCCTTTTGTACATTCTTATATTAACGTTGCCAGATTTAATAAATATTATCCCTGATAAAGCTGGAAAATACCAGAGAAACGTTGGATAAAAAATGAAATAAATTAATCTTTTATTTACATTTAAGGAAATACATGACCTTGAAAGCCCAAATTAGAATATTCTAATACAAATCCCAAATAAAATAAGAAAAAAGGTCGATTACACTAAAAAATTTAGAAAAATTGCAGATCATTAATCAATCGAAATTATAATTAACAGTAACAATAAATGTAATAAAAACATAAATAAAGAAACAGAAATCTATACTAATTAATATGATAAAGAGGTAATGTGCGTTTGTTTGTTTGTTTGTAGGAGGTAATCTCCGTAACTACCCATCTGATCTTCCTGAAATTTTCAGACTCTTACTGCGGTTATGGGAAGTGCTATAGGCTATAATTTTTTTAACATTTTTGGTGGGCGTGGCACCTCCCACACAAAGTAAATTTTAATTATCATATACATATATTGAGTACTATGATAGGGAGAGCATTGCAAATTTGTGTGAGGTCACCTATTGTTAATATTAGTAGCTACGCCGGAAATGGGCGGGATCGGATAAGTGGGCGTGGTACCTGTAATAGTTCAATATTATATATCTCGAGCAATGTGATATAGAAAGCTTTTCAAATTTTTCTGATGTCACCTATTATTAATGCGAGTAGTCGGATGCAAAATGTGGCAGTAACGGACCAATAGGCGTGGCACCTGTCATACAAAGTAAGTGTAAAATGCCATATATCTGGTGTAATATAATAGTGAGAGTCTTGGGACGTTGTGTGAGCCCATAGGTTATTCATTTGATTAGTTAGACAAAAAATGGGCGTGATCGGAGCAGTGGGCGTGGCACCGCCCATACAAAGTAAATATATGATATCATATAACTGGTGTTCTAAAAAAGGAAGCTTTGACACTGCACGATCCTATCAGATCTTAGTATGAGTAGTCGAATAAAAAATTGTCGGGTTCACACCAATAGACGTGGCACTCCCCATTGAAAGTAACTATTTAATGTCATATATCTGGAGTACTGTAAAAGCGAGAGCTTTGTGGCTTTGCGTGAGCCCATAGGTTCTTTGTGTGATTAGTCGAACAAAAAAAATAGGCGTGATCGGAGCAGTGGGAGCAGCACCGCCCATGCAAAGTAAATTTTTAATATCATATATATTAAGTACTATGATAGAGAAAGCTTTGCAAATTTGTCTCAGGTCATCTATTATTAGTAGTCAGACAAAAAAATGGGCGGGATTAGACAAATGCGCGTGGTACCCCCACACAAACTTAATATGAAATGTGACAAATCTGAATTACTGTATTAATGAGAGCCTTGGGACTTTGCGTGAGCCCTTTCACAACGATTCGGAAGGGGGGGGGGAGGGGGAGGGTGTAGCGAAGCACACCGGGTTACATCTAGTGTTTAAATACAACAGCAATCAATATAACACAGAAATTAGAGACATTCAAGAAATCTATATTATTAATAGGCTAGCCGATTTCTTGTGATCGATGTTTTGTTCTACCGTTTTATTCCGATTTTGACCAAGTGTATATTATTTGAAAGGTATTTCTTTTTTGCCGCTTTGCAGATTTACATATTTTAAAATTTTTTCCATTATTTTGAGTATATTGCATTTAAATTATACAATGCTATGTATGTGTTTCTTAAATTTGTAAATGTGTTTGTAATAAAAATTAATTTCTTTTTTTGTGTTGGTTTGTGAATTGGATATAATTGATTAGCATACCTTTAGCGTCTTTATTTAATGAGGAAATAAAATTTCCTAGCATTTGCGAACGAATTTCGAGGGCTGGAATCTACTAGTAAATATTAATAATGATTTGAGCAAAAACGTATGTATATATTTTCATTGAATATTTCGAGAATGCAGTTAAAAAAGTAACGTACGAGTATAAAAAGATAATTAAAGTCAACAATAAAAACAAATGGTTTAATAATGAAATAAGGCGTCTAAAAAGAAAAAAAGATTGATATATACCAGATAGCAATAATCCAAAATACAAACGAAACCTGGACAAATTACAAATCGATTAGAAACACTTATAAAACAAAAATTGAAAACGAAAAGAATAAACACATTAATAACAGAATAAATAATGCCAAAGACCAAAAAGAAATGTGGAGGGAAATAAAAACCCTTATACAAAAAAAAAAGCCCAACTGTGATTCAATCTGTGATATTTAACCAAATAGAAAGTAAAGACAATTTTGAAATGGCCAATAACTTTAACAATTATTTTGTAAATAGTATTGAGAATATAAGATATGAAATAAATAGCGTATGAACAAAATTCCTGTGATAAACTCTAATTTCAAATTTCGTCCAATAAACTTAAATGAATTAAAAATTATATATAAAAATTTAAAAAATAAACCATACTACAATAGAATATCCAATAAGATAATACTTAATGGATGGAGTATAATAGGAAAAACAATGCTAGATATAATAAATAAATCCCTAAGGACAGGAGTTTTCCCCGATAATTGGAAGGAATATATGATAACACCTATTGGAAAGATTGCAAAAACAACAAAATGTGAAAAATTTCGGCCCGATAAGCAAACTAAAGACATGCGAAAAAATATTCGAAAAGGTAGTTAATGATTAATTGGGGCAGTATATGGAAACAAATAACATATTATCCAAATACCAATCGGGATTTAGGAAGAATTTTTCATGCGAAACATCAGTCAATTACATAATAAACAGATGGAAAAAAATAGAAAGAAATAGAAAAATCATTGCAATATTTTTTAGACTTTAAACGAACATTCGAAAGGATAGACAGATCCATACTACTTAAAAAATAAAAAAATTATATGAATACGGCATACAGGACATACTGAAATGGTTTGAAACATACCTAACAAACAGAAAACAAATCACGAGAGTAAATAATATCAAATCTAGAATAATAAATAATGATTATGGAATACCACAGGGATCAATCTTAGGAGCGTTATAATTAATCATATATATAAATGATTAGGATGGCCCTTCGTTATATGGAGGGAAAAAAAGTGTTAAAAATGTCTGTCTCACCCCCTAGAAATATGCGAATAGCAAAAAAAACTGAGAACTACAAAGTTTTGGGCAAATCAAAAAACGTTTAGTCGTGGCGCAAAGCGATTGAAAATTTCAAGTGTGTTATGGTGAAAATATGACTTTTTTCAGATTTTACGAAAATTTCGTTCTATAGTTTAATTTTTCCGACAAGCTGTTATATAATTCAGGATCAGTATTAACTTATCCCTTCAAAAGGCTATAAAACTTCAAAATCGAATAAAACCTCGCCAAGAAATAGCAAATGCCCAGACCACTTTTGTGCCAAAAAAAAAACTAGGTCATGAAATTTGATGGCATTTTTTTCAATTTTGAGAAATTGATTAAAGCCATCATTCGTTTTTAGTCTCTATACTTATAAGTATTCAGAAATGAAGTATTGTTTTATTACCACGTTGTTAACCTATTGCGCATTGAGGCCGAAAATTGGAAATTTGTTAATAAAATTTTTAAAACTCCTTTTTCAAGTTTGAAAAAATTTTCTTAAACAAAATTTAAAAAAATGAATCTATTACTTTAAGGTTTTATTAAATACATGCTGCAGATTAACTGTGTGATTTTTTAAGAAAATCCCTCTGCCAGAACTTTTTTGACAAGGATTTTATTTTCGCAGATTTCGAGAAAAATTGGATTTTTGTGAAATATTCTGTAAATGTACTCTCTCTAAATACTTTGTATCAAAAATTCATCACTTTTGTGCTTTTAAATATTATATTCTATCTTAATAGCCTAGGGTTTCGGAAAAAAATAATATGACTCAATTAACCCTTTTGGAATTGGGGTCACATATGACCCCAAACTAATAAAAGACAATTTATTCAAAAAATTCAAAGATTTTGTAAGTGCTGTCCAATTTTTAGATGCGACACTTAAAATATAATAACCCAATATGTAGAAGTTCTGTTCCAAAAATTTGGGATAAATCCGAGAACGTTAACCCATTATTTGCCAAGGCCAGCTTTGGATTTTAAGATATTTTAAAATAAAAATGACCTAAACGAGTTTTTCTATTAAACTCGTTGATACCACTATTTAGAATTTAAGAAAAATAATTCGGTTAATTTTTATTTATTTAACCATTCAGTGCTCCTGGGATCAAAATAATCCATTGTGATATATCTTTGGTGCAATTATATCCTTATTGCTCGCGAATATAAACTAAAACTAATCTGCAGCATGTATTTAATAAAACCTTAAAGTAATAGATTCATTTTTTTAAATTTTGTTTAAGAAAATTTTTTCAAACTTGAAAAAGGAGTTTTAAAAATTTTATTAAAAAATTTCCAATTTTCGGCCTCAATGCGTCATAGGTTAACAACGTGGTAATAAAACAATACTTCATTTCTGAATATTTATAAGTATAGAGACCAAAAAAGAATGATGGCTTTAATCAATTTCGCAAAAATGGAAAATGTTAATGATGAAAATGAACAAACTAAAACTAAATTAAAACAAAACAGAACAAAACTAATGGAAATAAACATTAATATCAACATAATTTTAAAAATAAATGATAAAATAATTGAAAAGATAAATCAAATTAAATATTTCGTAATAGACAAAGACTTCAATTTTAAAAATATATCGACTATATTTGTAAAAAGATCGGCAAAAAAATAAATTTATTCAAAAGGTTAAGAAAACATATATCGATACTAACAGCAATTATTATATACAATACAATGATTAAACCTCATTTCGAATTCGGATCAACAATAATATACTCATGCTGCACATTAAATCAAATTGAAAGATTGCAAAAATTTCAGAATAAATCAATGCGAATAAATCAATTAACTTCATGTTAGATTTACTTAAATGGCTGACTATAGAACAAAGGCTTAAATTAAACACAACAAAATTTATTCAAAAAATAAAAATCGGTAAAGCTCCAGAATATTTAACGGAACAACTAGTATACGTAAGAGACAACTTTGTAAATCTTTTTTCAATGAACAGCTGTTTTTGTTGACATTTTTCTTGAATATATTTCAACAAAAAAACTTAAGAAGCCAAAAGTAAAAATAAATATAAATAAAATTTCGAATATTTAATGTTTAAAAATGAAAGTGATGAGAGCCCAAGTAATAGTAAAACAGTGCAGTGTAAGTAACGGGTGATTTTTTTGAGGTTAGGATTTTCATGCATTAGTATTTGACAGATCACGTGGGATTTCAGACATGGTGTCAAAGAGAAAGATGCTCAGTATGCTTTGACATTTCATCATGAATAGACTTACTAACGAGCAACGCTTGCAAATCATTGAATTTTATTACCAAAATCAGTGTTCGGTTCGAAATGTGTTTCGCGCTTTACGTCCGATTTATGGTCTACATAATCGACCAAGTGAGCAAACAATTAATGCGATTGTGACCAAGTTTCGCACTCAGTTTACTTTATTGGACATTAAACCAACCACACGAATGCGTACAGTGCGTACAGAAGAGAATATTGCGTCTGTTTCTGAGAGTGTTACTGAAGACCGTGAAATGTCGATTCGTCGCCGTTCGCAGCAATTGGGTTTGTGTTATTCGACCACATGGAAGATTTTACGCAAAGATCTTGGTGTAAAACCGTATAAAATACAGCTCGTGCAAGAACTGAAGCCGAACGATCTGCCACAACGTCTAATTTTCAGTGAATGGGCCCTAGAAAAGTTGGCAGAAAATCCGCTTTTTTATCGACAAATTTTGTTCAGCGATGAGGCTCATTTCTGGTTGAATGGCTTCGTAAATAAGCAAAATTGCCGTATTTGGAGTGAAGAGCAACCAGAAGCCGTTCAAGAACTGCCCATGCATCCCGAAAAATGCACTGTTTGGTGTGGTTTGTACGCTGGTGGAATCATTGGACCGTATTTTTTCAAAGATGCTGTTGGACGCAACGTTACGGTGAATGGCGATCGCTATCGTTCGATGCTAACAAACTTTTTGTTGCCAAAAATGGAAGAACTGAACTTGGTTGACATGTGGTTTCAACAAGATGGCGCTACATGCCACACAGCTCGCGATTCTATGGCCATTTTGAGGGAAAACTTCGGAGAACAATTCATCTCAAGAAATGGACCGGTAAGTTGGCCACCAAGATCATGCGATTTGACGCCTTTAGACTATTTTTTGTGGGGCTACGTCAAGTCTAAAGTCTACAGAAATAAGCCAGCAACTATTCCAGCTTTGGAAGACAACATTTCCGAAGAAATTCGGGCTATTCCGGCCGAAATGCTCGAAAAAGTTGCCCAAAATTGGACTTTCCGAATGGACCACCTAAGACGCAGCCGCGGTCAACATTTAAATGAAATTATCTTCAAAAAGTAAATGTCATGGACCAATCTAACGTTTCAAATAAAGAACCGATGAGATTTTGCAAATTTTATGCGTTTTTTTTTTTTTTTTAAAGTTATCAAGCTCTTAAAAAATCACCCGTTATATGAAGAAAATCATATAAAAATTATAATAATGTATAAATATAACTATTTTTTTTTAGTTTGGACAGATATCCGGCTGTTACTGGAACTATACGGAAACTATTTGCCAGCAATTGGGCCAATGAAAAAACAAAAAATGGGAGTAGGGATATTTTATGGAACATCTTTCAAAATGTTTAATTTTGTTAATCGATTTGCGGGTTTAAAATTACTGTCGAAGTTAAATATTGCTAATGAATTTCTTAATAAAAATTCATCGACAGGCATTAATTCTAAATTTTTATCGATTTTTAAAAAATTAAATCTAACATAGTGATTCTGAATAAGAAATAACATCATATCAATATTTAACTACGACAGCAACTTTAAACCCGCTCTTCGATGCACAAAATTACACATTTTGAAAGATGTTATTTATGATAATAATTTGTTTCTCTTTCAATGCAGTACATTTTGTATCAAAATTTATAGAAAACTTTTTATACCTTATACCACTATGTGGTTTGGGTATAATGACTTTGTGCTGCTGTTTGTAACAACCAAAATTATTTGACCTACACCTATCTTTAATTATACCGATCGAATCAGAATCAATATCTGATTCGATTTAACGATGTCCGTCCGACCGTCCGTCCGTCCGTTTGTGTGTCCATGTAAAGCTTGTAATCAAACTGCAGGTCGCAAATATGAATACGTTTTGATAAAATTTGGTATATAAGCTTTTATCGGCCATGGGATGAACGCTATTGAAATTGGTGAGAATCGGTCCATGTTCAGACCTAGCCCCCATACGAATGACCCCTATGAAATCAACATATATTGCCATAAGATCCAAATTGTCATACAAATCTTAATCAAATTGGGTTTGTATGTACATATTACATCCATTAATTAGTAGTCCAAAAATGATCCCTAGTGGACAACTCTTAGTCATGGGCCCCATATAGAGCTGCTTCCCGATCTTCACTTAAATCTATCAAAAAACAAAAATATTGCACTGATTCTTCTCAAATTTTGTTTGTATATATTTTTGCAAAATACAAGAGACTCTACAAAACATGGTCAGGATCGGTCCATATTGGGGCCTAGTCCCCATATAGATATAGCATCCGATATGAACTTTTTCATCTCTGCAGCCGAAAAAATTAATAAAAATCCCACTCAAATTTGGTTTATGCTTATTTTCTATATCCAGTTAGTTGGGCCTCAGAGATAGGGTCTCTAAATGCATGGTATAGGATATCGTATAGTCGGTCTAGACCGACTATAATCTTCTTACTTGTTTTTAATATATAATTATTTTTATGAATTGTAGCCAAAACTATAAGTTTATGTAAATAGATGTTTGTTTTTATTATGTTAATTTTTTTAATAAATATTTATATACATTAAGTTGTTGTTGAATTAAAAAAAAATTTTTTAGATGGTTGTTTGGTCAATTTTATGTTGTTTCATTTATTTTTATTTAGCTAGTAAGACCTAAAATTTTTTTCCTTTTTGTAATTAAAACTGCAATTTCATTACAATTTTTCCCGACGTTTCTTCGATTTTTTGTCGATTTCTTCTGGGGATTTTGTCTATTTAATTATAAAAAACATCATATTATTACACAAATATTTTACCAAAAACATTAAAACTTACAATTTTCAATATTACATTTATATACAAGATATATTACATTTAACATATAACATTGAACATATAAAACACGAAAATAATAAATAACACCTCTTAATTTAAAATCACAGTCTATTTTATTGCAACCATGTAGCTAGCGTTGATGTTGTTAGTATCTTCCTTCAAGTTCATGGTTCTGTTTATTTGCTTTTGGATGTGTAAGCTTTCTTTAGTAAATCGTTTTCTTTCTATTCTTTCTTTATCTATTATCCTCACTTGTTCGAGATCAGCTGTGTGGCCTGTTGAAAGTACATGTTGTGCAAGTGCTGTCGATTCTTTGCCTTCGCGATATCCATTCTATGCTCTCCCATTCTTGTAGTTAGTGCTCTCTTTGTCGTTCCTATGTAAATTTGATTACATTGTTGATCATTACTGCCTTTACATGATATTTCATACACAATATTATTTTGTTGTTGTTGGTCAATTGGAGTTTTGACGTTTGTGAATATTGTGTTTAATGTTTTGTTAGCTTTATACGCAAAGCTGATGTTATTTTGTTTTATTGCTGTTCTTATGTTTCTGTTGTCGGTTAATCTTGGGATATATTGTACACTGTAAAAACGTTTATCATTTATGTTTTCAGTATTGCTAACTTTGTTATTTTTGAATCGTTTATTAATTTCTTCTATTAGGTTACTTATAAGTTTCACTGGAAAACTATTTTCGGTGAGTATAGTGTAGATTTTCCGTGTGTTTTTAGTGTGAAATTCTTCATCACTTATCCGCAGAACTCTTTCAATAAAATTTTTTGCAGTATTGATAATTTGGCATTTGGGTTGGGTTGCGTTGAAATTCATAATCCTGCCAGAGGCCGTTTCCTTGGAGTGCCAGTCCATTTTGATTTTATTATCATTTCTAAGTATTTTTGTGTCTAGATACGCAATTTGTTTGTTAACTTCTATTTCGAGGGTAAATTTGATTTTGGGGTGCTGATTGTTCAGGGTTCTATGAATTTTATCCAGGTCGTCTATACTAATAATAGCTAAAATATCATCTACATATTTTGCTATGTATTTTATATGGATATTCTCGGCTTTCAATTATTTTATTGTGTCGTCAAGTAGATTATCTAGAACTATATCTGCTATAGTGGGAGACAGGGGATTGCCCATCGGCATACCGAAAATTTGGTTGTATATTTTGTTCTCGTATACAAAATAGTTATTGTCTGTTAAACAAAACCGTAAAATTTCGAGAAATTTTTGGTTTGGTATGTTGGTAAATTTGTGAATTGTGCACCATTTTTTCATTATATTTTTCATGGCAGTATTGATTGGAATGTTCGTGAATAAAGAAACAACGTCGAATGAAACCAATATATCCCTGTCATTCAGTTCTATATTAGCTAGCTGTTCTTTAAGTTGTAGTGAATTTTTAATATTATACTCCGTAGAAATTATGTGTTTAAGAGTTTGACCTATGTGTTTTGAGAGCTGATAACATGGTATTTGTACTGATGAGACAATAGGTCTTAAGGGGATTTGTGGTTTATGAATTTTTGGTAATCCATAAATCCTAGGTGCTACAGCAGCGGAGCAAATTAAATTACGTTTTTGATTTTTATCTATATAACCTTTTTTCTCTAATTCAGATATGAAATTATTGTTGATTTTTTGAAGTTTTTGTGTCGGATCGGTTCTCAGTGTCCGATAAGTGTTGCGGTCCTCTAATAGGTGTTCCATTTTTTCTTTGTACTCGTTTTTGTATAATAATATTGTGTATGAAATATCATGTAAAGGCAGTAATGATCAACAATGTAATCAAATTTACATAGGAACGACAAAGAGAGCACTAACTACAAGAATGGGAGAGCATAGAATGGATATCGCGAAAGGCAAAGAATCGACAGCACTTGCACAACATGTACTTTCAACAGGCCACACAGCTGATCTCGAACAAGTGAGGATAATAGATAAAGAAAGAATAGAAAGAAAACGATTTACTAAAGAAAGCTTACACATCCAAAAGCAAATAAACAGAACCATGAACTTGAAGGAAGATACTAACAACATCAACGCTAGCTACATGGTTGCAATAAAATAGACTGTGATTTTAAATTAAGAGGTGTTTTTTATTATTTTCGTGTTTTATATGTTCAATGTTATATGTTAAATGTAATATATTTTGTATATAAATGTAATATTGAAAATTGTAAGTTTTAATGTTTTTGGTAAAATATTTGTGTAATAATATGATGTTTTTTATAATTAAATAGACAAAATCCCCATAAGAAATCGACAAAAAATCGAAGAAACGTCGGGAAAAATTGTAATGAAATTGAAGTTTTAATTACAAAAAGGAAAAAAATTTTAGGTCTTACTAGCTAAATAAAAATAAATGAAAAAAAAGAAAATTTAATTTGATTTCTTCATTGCTGCATATTTCACCAATATCTCCAGGAAAATTTTCATCCCTATCGATACACATGTTGTGAAGAACACAACATTTTAACACACCAAATGCATTCTCGATCTTAACACGTGTTCTGCAAAATCTTAAATTATAATTTTTTTTTCAAATTGCTCATGTTGCCATAATCACGATATGGTGTCAAAAGATATTCCATTAACGGGTATGGAGAATCTCCCAGTAAATGATAATCAGGAAAGCATAAACGCTGCAAATCTTTTCCTATAAACGATAAATTTAATATCCTAGAGTCGTGGATTTTGCTGGGGATTCCAATGTATGTGTCTAGGAATCGTGGCTTCGAACCACAAATACCCTGCATGGTTATTGAAACACCATCAGCCTGTTCGCATATGTTGAGCGAATTTTATATTTTGGTGTCCTTACTGAAATGTAAATATAAATGTAAAACAGTTATTAAAACTGTTTTAATAAAATTTTTTCATAGCAATAGAGATTATCATACTTTTTCAAACTCTTTCGCAACAGTTTCTTTTTCATAGTCTGATTGAGGAAACTTTATTGCTTCCGGCGCTACATCTTCAATAATAAATTGTAAAACCTTGTTGAAGGAATTGTGGAGGTTTGACAATGAAATGTCGAAAAGGTTTGCCACAACTCTAAAGGTGGTTTTATTCCCGCTAAACATGCAAACAATATTTTTATTTCTTGTATTTTATGAATTTGGCCAAGCTTACCACAAAAATGACAAGATATGGGTTTCAACAGTTGACTGTTGTCTTCCTCCCTGGTGGGATCGCTTGAAATAACACCATGAATATCTCTAAAAAAACAATGGCATCTTCCCGACTAATACGCAAATTCTTCTTAAACTATAGAAATAAGTATATAAATTAAACATACATCAACTTCAGAGCATTCATTATTTACGTTCTCCACAAATCATATCACTCGCGGTTTTGGATTTCTTCCCATGATCATATCATATATTTCATCATCAGATGATGATAAAGATGAATCTAACAACTCATCTAAAATTTTTTTTTAGCACATAAAAGCGTAGTGATATTTTCCAAGTTAATTTATTTTAAACAAAATAAAAATTTAACTTTTTTTCATTTCTTCACACAAATACACATTAATAAACAAAACAAATGTCAGCTGTTTTAACGTGTGATTCTCACCCTCTGAATTTTTAAAGTGCGAAAGATGCAACATTTTCACATATTTATAGTGCGACATTTTTAGGAAAGAACACTTTACCCTTTCGCAAGGTTGACACTTTTTTAGAAAAGAACACAATAAGAGAAAAAAAGTGCGAAATGGGAAAAAACATGCAACTTTTTTTGCCAGAAAAGAAAACGCCATAACCCATAAAAACAAAGTTTTTATTAAAACTCTTTCTTACGTTATGCATATGAGTTTTGAAGCTCTCCGTGACTGTGCGTGAATATGCGTGAATGTGTGTGACTACGCCAAAATTAATCTATAGTCGCAACAAGACTATGGGCCAAGTTTCAGATCAATTGAATGAGGAGGAATGGAGTTGCCCCATGGCAGACAGACAGACTGACACAAACAAGACAGATCTCATGAAGGCATCTAATTGCGGGTGGCAAAAAATTTCAATGGATATCATCAACAAATTAATTGGCTCCAAGCCTCGGAATTGTGTTGCAGTGTTAGAAAATATTGAAACCAAAAATAGAGGGAAAGTTTTTAATTATTGTATGGTAAAGGTTTCCATTGTTTGGTTACATCATAAAAATTAATGCTTTTAAGTTCTGTTTTTTTTTTTCTGAAGTTAAGCTATTTTTTGTTTATATTTTTTTCTTTTTTAAATAATTAAAACAAAACGAATTTAAAAATCAATAATTTTATTATCAAATTTTTTTTGGCATTGACCGTTGAAGCCGTCAAAAATATATTTTGTTAAAACTTTCCGTGATATTGTCTCTAACTTTGTATTTTCTTTCGAAAAATCTATTTTTAGTTTCTTATATTTTTCAGATCCATGTAAAATCAAGAACGTCAATGTTACATTACTCGCAACATTACCTGGTAATAAAAGTCTTTCTTGGGAACTAGTAAGAAACCCATAATATATTTAATCTTTACTATGTTATTACCTGGAGATAGTTGTAAGAAGAATTGGGGGCCTAATTATAAAATAATTTGTTGTTGTTTCGAAGGTAATAGTTGGGCGTTCGAAGTTGTCTCATTTATAAAATAAACACTCTCGAATTATATGTTCTTAAACTTGAAACATTAACATTGAGTAGGGTTTTTACCGCTAGAACAAACCTTAATAAATTACGCTCCCACATTGGTTAAATAATGATTAAATGCTCATCAATATTGGCGAGAGTAAAAAGTTTTCATTTGTACGACAAATGCAATAAAATGTGTGAAACAAAACGGTAAACAAAAGGCATTTAACATTTTAAGATAAGCAAAAAACAAGTACAGTTCAGTCTCGGTATTCGCGACTACCCATTTTTGCGGCGACCCAGTTATTGCTACAGGTAAATTTTTAGCATTGCAGCTTTCATTATACCATATACCACTATGTGGTCGGGTATAATGACTTCGTGTTGATGTTTGTAACTACCAAAAATATTTGAACTATACTTATCTTTTATTATACCGATCGACTCTGAATCAATTTCTGAATCAATTTCTGAGTCGATTTAGCGGTGTGCGTCCGTCTGTATGTCCACTTTTAGTCGTAACTTTTATCTGAGCAATACTGTATATATTACATATTATTTATACGTCGTCTTTTTTTATAATAAACAAAACACAAAAAAAAAAATGCCTGGCAGTACCCTGAATAGCTTTAGTACATAAAAAGTATTTATTTGATACATACAACACTAAGAAACTTCTAACACACACGCCAAAAAGTATGCACTGTTTTTGTGTAATAATACATTCCATTTCTGGAACAAATTAGATAAAAATTACAATATGTGGTATATCAATCAGCTTACTTGTGCCACTAGTGTTGACATCAAAAAACAGAAATAATAGTGGTTTCGTTATGGACATCAGACAGCATACCTCGTTTCACTCCTACTCTTAACTAGGGGCGGGCTATAAGTCGTTAACTGTGTTAGATTAAAATTATTCTTGGTTTTTTATTTTGAAAATAAAAAAAATAATTTCAATCGAAAAATTTCGATAACGAATGCGACGATCGACTTGAAAACAAAATAACTCGCCAAGTTTTAATTGAAAAGTCACCTTTTCTTTTGGACACAGTATTATCGCTTAATGCCGTTTTCTTTTCTGACAAAAAATGTCGCATTTTATTTGCACTTTTTTCGAAAACTGTATTTTTTAAAATATTCTGAATTAAAAGCAATCTTATCTAATACATCAATCGAAAGGTCTCAAAGTCGAGACCTCGTATATCGCAAAAAAATTGCAGCCATTGACTTCTTTCAGGTCATAGTATTCGAATATTTCCGCATTGTTCCCCTTTTTTGAATATTTTACCCCTATAACTTCAAAGAGGATAAAAATCAAAATTTTTTTGCAATTTATGAACACAGCACTTTGAGACTTTTCGACTGATATATAAGAAAAGGGTGCTCTTAATTCAGAATATATAAAAATATACACTTTTCGGAAAAAGTGCATATAAAATGCGACATATTTTGTCAGAAAAGAAAACGGCATAAGTATGTGTACTCACGTCAAAAGTGCTTTCGCGATAAATTCATTACTGTACTAAGGTTTGCGCATGAACAACATATATTTTCACTAAGTTAAAATTATTACATGTGGAAAATATGATGAAACTTTGTTTTCCATATAAAGGATATCCCATAATTATTGCAACAGTTGAATTTGCCGCCATTTGTGCAGTAATGTTAATGAAAAATACATCTTGGCAGCTGACAGTTTAGGGTTAGTAAAAATGCAGCATTGGCGGATGCAGTTCGAAAATTCCATACCAAAAATAATCGGATTATTGATATAACTTCTTCAACCGCACCTGACGTTCCGAGAACCCACACGTGTTTGTCGAAAAACAAATGCATCCATAAAGTGTCATTAGTTGGGAAGAAATTTGGGCTAGAGGCATTATTGGACCATACTTCTTCGAAAATGAGGCTGGTCAAGTTGTGACTTACTGGTTCTGAATATCTCCATATGATAACAGAGTTCTTTATGCCTAAATTGGATGATATTGATGTGGACGACATGTGGTTTCAACAATACGGTGTCACATGCCATACATCCATTGAAACGACTTATTTACTGCATTAGACTTTTCCTGCTCCTGTATTCTCTCACTTCGTAAACCACAATTCGCCATAGATCGAGCTATTTAACATCATTGAAATTTATTTGAAGTCAAAGTTCTATGCTAACAAGCACACAACCATTCGTGCATTGAAGGAGGAAATTCAACTGTGCGTCAATGAAATTCAGCCACATTTATGCAAAGTGGTTACGGAAAATTTCGTCAAAAGAGTGTTGCTCGATGTGTTATTCTGTACATAACCCTATTCTGTGTACTTTCTGATTCAATAAAAAAAAATAACAATCAAAAGAAAAAAAACAGTATTTTCTGTTGAATTCAAACCTTAGATGAGTTTTGAGCAAGGTTCAGAAAATACACACATGAAACACACAATGTTCTGTTCAAAAGCAGCCAACACATATCTTTATTTTCATATCAATTATGTGCGTTTCTAAATTTTCTACGTTGCCCAACACAACCATGACTGTGTTCGTTTTAATATTTCGTTATTTACACGAACATTTTTGTATCACATACTTTTTGTTTCAATCACACATAAAGCACACATTTTTGAGTGTTGCTTTATTTGAAGTTCATGTTCTGGTACGTGTACTGAAAAAGAAACACAGAACATGTACAATAAACAGGTTCGAGTTCAGTTATATTTTAAGTCGTGTTGTGGCTCGTGTAGTAAGAAAAAACAGAACATGTACAATAAACAGGTTCGAGTTCAGTTATATTTTAAACACGACTGCTGTTTGTAACAACCAAAATTATTTGACCTACAGCTATCTTTAATTATACCGATCGAATCAGAATCAATATCTGATTCGATTTAACGATGTCCGTCCGACCGTCCGTCCGTCCGTTTGTGTGTCCATGTAAAGCTTGTAATCAAACTGCAGGTCGCAAATATGAATACGTTTTGATAAAATTTGGTATATAAGCTTTTATCGGCCATGGGATGAACGCTATTGAAATTGGTGAGAATCGGTCCATGTTCAGACCTAGCCCCCATACGAATGACCCCTATGAAATCAACATATATTGCCATAAGATCCAAATTGTCATACAAATCTTAATCAAATTGGGTTTGTATGTACATATTACATCCATTAATTAGTAGTCCAAAAATGATCCCTAGTGGACAACTCTTAGTCATGGGCCCCATATAGAGCTGCTTCCCGATCTTCACTTAAATCTATCAAAAAACAAAAATATTGCACTGATTCTTCTCAAATTTTGTTTGTATATATTTTTGCAAAATACAAGAGACTCTACAAAACATGGTCAGGATCGGTCCATATTGGGGCCTAGTCCCCATATAGATATAGCATCCGATATGAACTTTTTCATCTCTGCAGCCGAAAAAATTAATAAAAATCCCACTCAAATTTGGTTTATGCTTATTTTCTATATCCAGTTAGTTGGGCCTCAGAGATAGGGTCTCTAAATGCATGGTATAGGATATCGTATAGTCGGTCTAGACCGACTATAATCTTCTTACTTGTTTTTAATATATAATTATTTTTATGAATTGTAGCCAAAACTATAAGTTTATGTAAATAGATGTTTGTTTTTATTATGTTAATTTTTTTAATAAATATTTATATACATTAAGTTGTTGTTGAATTAAAAAAAAAATTTTTAGATGGTTGTTTGGTCAATTTTATGTTGTTTCATTTATTTTTATTTAGCTAGTAAGACCTAAAATTTTTTTCCTTTTTGTAATTAAAACTGCAATTTCATTACAATTTTTCCCGACGTTTCTTCGATTTTTTGTCGATTTCTTCTGGGGATTTTGTGTATTTAATTATAAAAAACATCATATTATTACACAAATATTTTACCAAAAACATTAAAACTTACAATTTTCAATATTACATTTATATACAAGATATATTACATTTAACATATAACATTGAACATATAAAACACGAAAATAATAAATAACACCTCTTAATTTAAAATCACAGTCTATTTTATTGCAACCATGTAGCTAGCGTTGATGTTGTTAGTATCTTCCTTCAAGTTCATGGTTCTGTTTATTTGCTTTTGGATGTGTAAGCTTTCTTTAGTAAATCGTTTTCTTTCTATTCTTTCTTTATCTATTATCCTCACTTGTTCGAGATCAGCTGTGTGGCCTGTTGAAAGTACATGTTGTGCAAGTGCTGTCGATTCTTTGCCTTCGCGATATCCATTCTATGCTCTCCCATTCTTGTAGTTAGTGCTCTCTTTGTCGTTCCTATGTAAATTTGATTACATTGTTGATCATTACTGCCTTTACATGATATTTCATACACAATATTATTTTGTTGTTGTTGGTCAATTGGAGTTTTGACGTTTGTGAATATTGTGTTTAATGTTTTGTTAGCTTTATACGCAAAGCTGATGTTATTTTGTTTTATTGCTGTTCTTATGTTTCTGTTGTCGGTTAATCTTGGGATATATTGTACACTGTAAAAACGTTTATCATTTATGTTTTCAGTATTGCTAACTTTGTTATTTTTGAATCGTTTATTAATTTCTTCTATTAGGTTACTTATAAGTTTCACTGGAAAACTATTTTCGGTGAGTATAGTGTAGATTTTCCGTGTGTTTTTAGTGTGAAATTCTTCATCACTTATCCGCAGAACTCTTTCAATAAAATTTTTTGCAGTATTGATAATTTGGCATTTGGGTTGGGTTGCGTTGAAATTCATAATCCTGCCAGAGGCCGTTTCCTTGGAGTGCCAGTCCATTTTGATTTTATTATCATTTCTAAGTATTTTTGTGTCTAGATACGCAATTTGTTTGTTAACTTCTATTTCGAGGGTAAATTTGATTTTGGGGTGCTGATTGTTCAGGGTTCTATGAATTTTATCCAGGTCGTCTATACTAATAATAGCTAAAATATCATCTACATATTTTGCTATGTATTTTATATGGATATTCTCGGCTTTCAATTATTTTATTGTGTCGTCAAGTAGATTATCTAGAACTATATCTGCTATAGTGGGAGACAGGGGATTGCCCATCGGCATACCGAAAATTTGGTTGTATATTTTGTTCTCGTATACAAAATAGTTATTGTCTGTTAAACAAAACCGTAAAATTTCGAGAAATTTTTGGTTTGGTATGTTGGTAAATTTGTGAATTGTGCACCATTTTTTCATTATATTTTTCATGGCAGTATTGATTGGAATGTTCGTGAATAAAGAAACAACGTCGAATGAAACCAATATATCCCTGTCATTCAGTTCTATATTAGCTAGCTGTTCTTTAAGTTGTAGTGAATTTTTAATATTATACTCCGTAGAAATTATGTGTTTAAGAGTTTGACCTATGTGTTTTGAGAGCTGATAACATGGTATTTGTACTGATGAGACAATAGGTCTTAAGGGGATTTGTGGTTTATGAATTTTTGGTAATCCATAAATCCTAGGTGCTACAGCAGCGGAGCAAATTAAATTACGTTTTTGATTTTTATCTATATAACCTTTTTTCTCTAATTCAGATATGAAATTATTGTTGATTTTTTGAAGTTTTTGTGTCGGATCGGTTCTCAGTGTCCGATAAGTGTTGCGGTCCTCTAATAGGTGTTCCATTTTTTCTTTGTACTCGTTTTTGTATAATAATATTGTGTATGAAATATCATGTAAAGGCAGTAATGATCAACAATGTAATCAAATTTACATAGGAACGACAAAGAGAGCACTAACTACAAGAATGGGAGAGCATAGAATGGATATCGCGAAAGGCAAAGAATCGACAGCACTTGCACAACATGTACTTTCAACAGGCCACACAGCTGATCTCGAACAAGTGAGGATAATAGATAAAGAAAGAATAGAAAGAAAACGATTTACTAAAGAAAGCTTACACATCCAAAAGCAAATAAACAGAACCATGAACTTGAAGGAAGATACTAACAACATCAACGCTAGCTACATGGTTGCAATAAAATAGACTGTGATTTTAAATTAAGAGGTGTTTTTTATTATTTTCGTGTTTTATATGTTCAATGTTATATGTTAAATGTAATATATTTTGTATATAAATGTAATATTGAAAATTGTAAGTTTTAATGTTTTTGGTAAAATATTTGTGTAATAATATGATGTTTTTTATAATTAAATAGACAAAATCCCCATAAGAAATCGACAAAAAATCGAAGAAACGTCGGGAAAAATTGTAATGAAATTGAAGTTTTAATTACAAAAAGGAAAAAAATTTTAGGTCTTACTAGCTAAATAAAAATAAATGAAAAAAAAGAAAATTTAATTTGATTTCTTCATTGCTGCATATTTCACCAATATCTCCAGGAAAATTTTCATCCCTATCGATACACATGTTGTGAAGAACACAACATTTTAACACACCAAATGCATTCTCGATCTTAACACGTGTTCTGCAAAATCTTAAATTATAATTTTTTTTTCAAATTGCTCATGTTGCCATAATCACGATATGGTGTCAAAAGATATTCCATTAACGGGTATGGAGAATCTCCCAGTAAATGATAATCAGGAAAGCATAAACGCTGCAAATCTTTTCCTATAAACGATAAATTTAATATCCTAGAGTCGTGGATTTTGCTGGGGATTCCAATGTATGTGTCTAGGAATCGTGGCTTCGAACCACAAATACCCTGCATGGTTATTGAAACACCATCAGCCTGTTCGCATATGTTGAGCGAATTTTATATTTTGGTGTCCTTACTGAAATGTAAATATAAATGTAAAACAGTTATTAAAACTGTTTTAATAAAATTTTTTCATAGCAATAGAGATTATCATACTTTTTCAAACTCTTTCGCAACAGTTTCTTTTTCATAGTCTGATTGAGGAAACTTTATTGCTTCCGGCGCTACATCTTCAATAATAAATTGTAAAACCTTGTTGAAGGAATTGTGGAGGTTTGACAATGAAATGTCGAAAAGGTTTGCCACAACTCTAAAGGTGGTTTTATTCCCGCTAAACATGCAAACAATATTTTTATTTCTTGTATTTTATGAATTTGGCCAAGCTTACCACAAAAATGACAAGATATGGGTTTCAACAGTTGACTGTTGTCTTCCTCCCTGGTGGGATCGCTTGAAATAACACCATGAATATCTCTAAAAAAACAATGGCATCTTCCCGACTAATACGCAAATTCTTCTTAAACTATAGAAATAAGTATATAAATTAAACATACATCAACTTCAGAGCATTCATTATTTACGTTCTCCACAAATCATATCACTCGCGGTTTTGGATTTCTTCCCATGATCATATCATATATTTCATCATCAGATGATGATAAAGATGAATCTAACAACTCATCTAAAATTTTTTTTTAGCACATAAAAGCGTAGTGATATTTTCCAAGTTAATTTATTTTAAACAAAATAAAAATTTAACTTTTTTTCATTTCTTCACACAAATACACATTAATAAACAAAACAAATGTCAGCTGTTTTAACGTGTGATTCTCACCCTCTGAATTTTTAAAGTGCGAAAGATGCAACATTTTCACATATTTATAGTGCGACATTTTTAGGAAAGAACACTTTACCCTTTCGCAAGGTTGACACTTTTTTAGAAAAGAACACAATAAGAGAAAAAAAGTGCGAAATGGGAAAAAACATGCAACTTTTTTTGCCAGAAAAGAAAACGCCATAACCCATAAAAACAAAGTTTTTATTAAAACTCTTTCTTACGTTATGCATATGAGTTTTGAAGCTCTCCGTGACTGTGCGTGAATATGCGTGAATGTGTGTGACTACGCCAAAATTAATCTATAGTCGCAACAAGACTATGGGCCAAGTTTCAGATCAATTGAATGAGGAGGAATGGAGTTGCCCCATGGCAGACAGACAGACTGACACAAACAAGACAGATCTCATGAAGGCATCTAATTGCGGGTGGCAAAAAATTTCAATGGATATCATCAACAAATTAATTGGCTCCAAGCCTCGGAATTGTGTTGCAGTGTTAGAAAATATTGAAACCAAAAATAGAGGGAAAGTTTTTAATTATTGTATGGTAAAGGTTTCCATTGTTTGGTTACATCATAAAAATTAATGCTTTTAAGTTCTGTTTTTTTTTTTCTGAAGTTAAGCTATTTTTTGTTTATATTTTTTTCTTTTTTAAATAATTAAAACAAAACGAATTTAAAAATCAATAATTTTATTATCAAATTTTTTTTGGCATTGACCGTTGAAGCCGTCAAAAATATATTTTGTTAAAACTTTCCGTGATATTGTCTCTAACTTTGTATTTTCTTTCGAAAAATCTATTTTTAGTTTCTTATATTTTTCAGATCCATGTAAAATCAAGAACGTCAATGTTACATTACTCGCAACATTACCTGGTAATAAAAGTCTTTCTTGGGAACTAGTAAGAAACCCATAATATATTTAATCTTTACTATGTTATTACCTGGAGATAGTTGTAAGAAGAATTGGGGGCCTAATTATAAAATAATTTGTTGTTGTTTCGAAGGTAATAGTTGGGCGTTCGAAGTTGTCTCATTTATAAAATAAACACTCTCGAATTATATGTTCTTAAACTTGAAACATTAACATTGAGTAGGGTTTTTACCGCTAGAACAAACCTTAATAAATTACGCTCCCACATTGGTTAAATAATGATTAAATGCTCATCAATATTGGCGAGAGTAAAAAGTTTTCATTTGTACGACAAATGCAATAAAATGTGTGAAACAAAACGGTAAACAAAAGGCATTTAACATTTTAAGATAAGCAAAAAACAAGTACAGTTCAGTCTCGGTATTCGCGACTACCCATTTTTGCGGCGACCCAGTTATTGCTACAGGTAAATTTTTAGCATTGCAGCTTTCATTATACCATATACCACTATGTGGTCGGGTATAATGACTTCGTGTTGATGTTTGTAACTACCAAAAATATTTGAACTATACTTATCTTTTATTATACCGATCGACTCTGAATCAATTTCTGAATCAATTTCTGAGTCGATTTAGCGGTGTGCGTCCGTCTGTATGTCCACTTTTAGTCGTAACTTTTATCTGAGCAATACTGTATATATTACATATTATTTATACGTCGTCTTTTTTTATAATAAACAAAACACAAAAAAAAAAATGCCTGGCAGTACCCTGAATAGCTTTAGTACATAAAAAGTATTTATTTGATACATACAACACTAAGAAACTTCTAACACACACGCCAAAAAGTATGCACTGTTTTTGTGTAATAATACATTCCATTTCTGGAACAAATTAGATAAAAATTACAATATGTGGTATATCAATCAGCTTACTTGTGCCACTAGTGTTGACATCAAAAAACAGAAATAATAGTGGTTTCGTTATGGACATCAGACAGCATACCTCGTTTCACTCCTACTCTTAACTAGGGGCGGGCTATAAGTCGTTAACTGTGTTAGATTAAAATTATTCTTGGTTTTTTATTTTGAAAATAAAAAAAATAATTTCAATCGAAAAATTTCGATAACGAATGCGACGATCGACTTGAAAACAAAATAACTCGCCAAGTTTTAATTGAAAAGTCACCTTTTCTTTTGGACACAGTATTATCGCTTAATGCCGTTTTCTTTTCTGACAAAAAATGTCGCATTTTATTTGCACTTTTTTCGAAAACTGTATTTTTTAAAATATTCTGAATTAAAAGCAATCTTATCTAATACATCAATCGAAAGGTCTCAAAGTCGAGACCTCGTATATCGCAAAAAAATTGCAGCCATTGACTTCTTTCAGGTCATAGTATTCGAATATTTCCGCATTGTTCCCCTTTTTTGAATATTTTACCCCTATAACTTCAAAGAGGATAAAAATCAAAATTTTTTTGCAATTTATGAACACAGCACTTTGAGACTTTTCGACTGATATATAAGAAAAGGGTGCTCTTAATTCAGAATATATAAAAATATACACTTTTCGGAAAAAGTGCATATAAAATGCGACATATTTTGTCAGAAAAGAAAACGGCATAAGTATGTGTACTCACGTCAAAAGTGCTTTCGCGATAAATTCATTACTGTACTAAGGTTTGCGCATGAACAACATATATTTTCACTAAGTTAAAATTATTACATGTGGAAAATATGATGAAACTTTGTTTTCCATATAAAGGATATCCCATAATTATTGCAACAGTTGAATTTGCCGCCATTTGTGCAGTAATGTTAATGAAAAATACATCTTGGCAGCTGACAGTTTAGGGTTAGTAAAAATGCAGCATTGGCGGATGCAGTTCGAAAATTCCATACCAAAAATAATCGGATTATTGATATAACTTCTTCAACCGCACCTGACGTTCCGAGAACCCACACGTGTTTGTCGAAAAACAAATGCATCCATAAAGTGTCATTAGTTGGGAAGAAATTTGGGCTAGAGGCATTATTGGACCATACTTCTTCGAAAATGAGGCTGGTCAAGTTGTGACTTACTGGTTCTGAATATCTCCATATGATAACAGAGTTCTTTATGCCTAAATTGGATGATATTGATGTGGACGACATGTGGTTTCAACAATACGGTGTCACATGCCATACATCCATTGAAACGACTTATTTACTGCATTAGACTTTTCCTGCTCCTGTATTCTCTCACTTCGTAAACCACAATTCGCCATAGATCGAGCTATTTAACATCATTGAAATTTATTTGAAGTCAAAGTTCTATGCTAACAAGCACACAACCATTCGTGCATTGAAGGAGGAAATTCAACTGTGCGTCAATGAAATTCAGCCACATTTATGCAAAGTGGTTACGGAAAATTTCGTCAAAAGAGTGTTGCTCGATGTGTTATTCTGTACATAACCCTATTCTGTGTACTTTCTGATTCAATAAAAAAAAATAACAATCAAAAGAAAAAAAACAGTATTTTCTGTTGAATTCAAACCTTAGATGAGTTTTGAGCAAGGTTCAGAAAATACACACATGAAACACACAATGTTCTGTTCAAAAGCAGCCAACACATATCTTTATTTTCATATCAATTATGTGCGTTTCTAAATTTTCTACGTTGCCCAACACAACCATGACTGTGTTCGTTTTAATATTTCGTTATTTACACGAACATTTTTGTATCACATACTTTTTGTTTCAATCACACATAAAGCACACATTTTTGAGTGTTGCTTTATTTGAAGTTCATGTTCTGGTACGTGTACTGAAAAAGAAACACAGAACATGTACAATAAACAGGTTCGAGTTCAGTTATATTTTAAGTCGTGTTGTGGCTCGTGTAGTAAGAAAAAACAGAACATGTACAATAAACAGGTTCGAGTTCAGTTATATTTTAAACACGACTTAAAATATAACTGAACTCGAACCTGTTTATTGTACATGTTCTGTTTTTTCTTACTACACGAGCCACAACACGACTTAAAATATAACTGAACTCGAACCTGTTTATTGTACATGTTCTGTGGTTTTTTTCAGTACACGTACCAGAACATGAACTTCAAATAAAGCAACACTCAGAAATGTGTGCTTTATGTGTGATTGAAACAAAAAGTACGTGATAGAAAAATGTTCGTGTAAATAACGAAATATTAAAACGAACACAGTCATGGTTTTGAGACACCCATTAATAGTATTTGATAACACAAGGCAACAAGGTTTTGGACTGGAGCAACCAAATATCTTTCCTATGGTAATTTGGTGGGCTGAATTCGAATCTGTAATTGGTTTTTCTCTATCACGTCAGGTTTTGGAGATACGAAAAAGATATGTTTTTATTCGTTTTTTACATAAAAAAATCATTAGTTTATTTAAAAATCAATGAATTTCCAAAAGTGAAGGGTGTTATTTGAACGTCGTTTGTATTTTGTTGGTTCGGTTTCACGTATTACGAGTCCAGCAATTGTCTCCCAGCATGCTTTTGTCCCAAAATCCTTGAATATTTCTTTCAATATCCATTAAATCTTAATAAATACCTAAATGGCAAAATAATGCAAAACCTTACTAAAATATTTGTAGCCCGTGCGAAATGTTTCCATATTTTATTAAAACGGACAACGAACCAACATATCCTTCATATAAAAATTATAACCATTCAATAGGAAGCAAATGCAATGAGTTTTGCCTTAAATGATATTTAAAATTCAATATAATTAAATAAAATAATAGAAAAACTCAGTCTTAGTTTGGCCGCGATCATAATCAGACGTATGTGCAAATTTGCTATTACAATAACTAAAAATCTAAAAATAAAATTCATTAAAATTATTATTCAAAACAAACAGATTAGTGTTTCAAAAGGGATTAGTTAATCCGTTTACTACTCAAAAAAAAAAAAAAAAAGAAAGCATAACATAATGGTTTAAAAACGTAAACAACAACATAGTACTGCTACCACAGTAGACAACAACAACTTTTTTCAACCACTGCAAACAGTGGATGATGATGATAATGAAGAAACAGAAATTATAGTTAATAAACAAAATAAAGTGCATATCCCACCTATTCGCAAAATATCAATTGGTCTCAAATTATTTTGTAATAATATAGGAGATTTTAATCTAATGTGCAAAAATTTAGAGAATAAATTTGAATTTTTTACTTATGGTACAAAGAATGAAAAACCATATAAAACATTGTTGCTTGGATTAGACAAATTTGATCCACTTGTAATTAAAAAAAAATTAACTGACATGAAGTTATCATGTTTAGATGTTAAGCTTGTAACCAAATCAATTGGTCCTAACAATGAGCAGGCAATATATATAGTTTACTTTCAAAGAAACTCTATCAGCATTAAAGAATTAAGACAAAACTACTCTGTCATTGATTACGTTAAAGTTAAATGGGATTTCCAAAGAAACAAGTCATCAAACTTAACCCAGTGCCACAACTGTCAAATGTTGGGTCATGGATCCAGTCGTTGCAGACTTAAAACTTTTTGTGCTAAATGTGCTGGAAATCACAAAACTACAGAGTGTACCTCTGAAACAATTAAATGCGATAATTGTAAGGGTCCACACACATCATTTTCGTTAGATTGTCCAAGCAGGCAACAATATCAACAAATAAGGCAACGTTTCAAGCCGAAATCTTATAGATCAAGTCAACAACCAAATAATGGCCGCACTAACTTTGACTTTAGTACAAATTACAGTTCACAATTTCCAAACAATCTAAATCAAAGGGATACAAACAGAAATCCTGAATGGAATCACCAATCCAACAACAGCAATAATGGTAATAAGAATACAAATAACTTATTTTCTGTAGAAGAAATCAAAAACTTAACTTTTGAGCTTATTTCCAAATTAAAAAATTGTAAATGTAAAGCAGATCAATTTGAAGTGATTACAGCACTCGCCTGTAAATTTTTATATGAGTAGAAATTTAAATATTATATCATGGAACGCCAGAGGCATTCGTAACAAAAAAGACGAACTCTTTAACTTTTTAATAAGTCATAATATCCATATTTGCCTTATTTCGGAGACAATGCTGAAAAATGACATTTCAATAAAACACCCAAAGTTTTATTGTTATAGAAAAGACAGAGACGAAGGCAGAGGGGGAGGTGTAGCTGTTTTAGTCCAAAAAAAACGTAGAACACTCTTTTATACCACCTTTAAACACTTTTTTAATCGAAAATATTGGAGTCAAAGTAAGAACATCAAACGGTAACTATATAAATATATTTTCCTGCTATTTCCCTGGTGGATCTCCTGGCAGAGATAATGAAAAAGAACTAAAGTTTAAATCTGATCTCCGTAAACTACATAGCGGTGATGAAAATTTTATTTTTGGCGGCGATTTTAACTGTAGACACAGTCTATGGGGTTGTCAGCGTGCAAAATGTTGGGGAAATCTATTGCATGAGAAATTAGATTCCGAAAATTTCCAAATATTGTATCCAAATGAACACACATACATACCATCCGATCACAGAAGGCAATCATCTACTTTAGATTTCTTTCTGACTGACTTATCCAATAGTATTACTCCGGTTAACGTCATTAACGATCTCGGTTCTGATCATAATCCTATTAAAATTACAATAAACAATGAATTCAGCTCTGTCCAAAAGTCTTTCTATGATTATAAAAAAGCAGACTGGTTTCGTTACTCTACATACATCCAAAGAAATCTAACAATCCCAGATGAAAACAATGAAAATAATAGGGAACTGGTCGATTCAATGTTAATCACGCTTAGTAACACATTATCCCATGCTATTAACCATAGTGTTCCAAAAAGAATCGCTGCAGTCAAAACACAAGAGTTACCCCAGTACATAAAACATCTAATCCAAATAAGAAATATCTACAGGAGAAACTGGAAACGATATAGAGATATTCGTGATAACAGTCAAATGAAAATATATAATTTTCGTATTTCAGAAGAGATAAAGAAGTTTAAAAATAATACTTGGAATAAAAAGATCTCATCACTAGACAAGGGCTCAGCTCCTTTTTGGAATATATCCAAACTATTAAAGAAAAAATGTACAAACATCCCCATACTAAAACTTAACAACACCAGTTACAACACACAGCAAGAGAAATGTGAAATCCCTGCGCAAACATTCAGCCAAAACCACACAATTTCAGCACATTTAAGTGATCCGTCAACCATTGCAGATGTTAACAGTACGATAAATAACCTTTACTCCAGCAACTACATCCCTCATAATGATTTATATATTTCTATTAACAAAATACAGGACATTATGAAGAAGCTCAAACCTAAAAAAATCCCCTGGAAGAGATGGGATAACTAACAAATGTTTAAAAAATCTGCCAAAAAAAGGACTCAAATATTTAACAACAATTATTAACTGTTGTTTAAAATTGCATTATTTTCCTAAAATATGGAAACTTTCTAAAATAATTCCCATACGGAAGCCAAACAAGCCGCTTGATTGTCCTAATTCTTATAGACCCATAAGTCTTTTATCGTCGTTAAGTAAAATACTTGAGAAAGTAATTAAGGAAAAAATTACAGATTTTATTGATGCTGAAAGCTTATTACCTCCACAACAATTTGGATTTCGCAAGGAACATAATACAGTTCAACCCTTAGTAAGAATAAGAAACATTGTAAATTCCAACTTCAATTCCGGCATGTCCACTGGTATGATATTAATGGATATAAAAGCTGCATCTGATTCGGTCTGGCATAATGGTCTCATTTTCAAAATGATCAAATTAAATTTTCCTGTTGAGCTCATAAAAATAATACATAGTTTTCTCTCAGAACGCTATTTTAATGTTTTTATTGGATCCAGCACCTCGACTATTAAAGATATTACTGCTGGTTTTCCTCAGGGATCCTGTCTCTCACCTATTTTATATAATATATACACAGCAGACTTTCCAACTCTACATTGCTGCGCTACATCAATTTTTGCTGATGACACCGCCCTACTTAGTTCGGGTATACTCGCCGTCGATATAATTAACAACTTAGAAGCCGCACTGATCGAAGTAAATTCATACTTAACAAAATGGAAAATATTAGTTAACCCACTAAAGACACAAGCTATTTATTTCTCGCGAAGACGCAAACAATGTTTTCTACCTCAACAACCTGTAGCTTTTAATAATAGTCAAATAACTTGGGAGAACAAGGTCAAATATTTGGGTGTGGTGTTAGATCCCAAACTAAAATTCAAAGACCACATCCCTTATATCATAGACAAGGTTAATAAACTAATAAGATTGTTATACCCGTTGATAAACCGGAACTCCAAACTTAATATCGTCAACAAAACCCTTATACTGAAGTCCGTATTTCTTGCCATAATGTTTTATGCTGCTCCAGTTTGGTCCAGTGCTGCACAGTGTCACATAAAAAAATTACAAATTGCGCAAAATAAACTTTTAAAAATGATTCACAATTTGCCTTGGTACCACTCTACTCGACGACTTCATTATATAGCAAACGTCGAACCAGTAAATAATAAAATTCAAAAACTAACATTAAACTTCAATATCAGTTGTCTCAACTCAGATTTAAATCATATTAATGAGCTCGGCTCAACATAATTTTACCCTTAACTTTTATTTTATCTTAACTTAAAATTAACACAAAGGTTTTTTGAAAATTTTTGCCTCCGACTTATCCGATATTATTTAAAACTTTAATATAATATAAAAGATTGTAATTAATATTTAAGTAGAAAAGGAAAAAATCCTAAACTCTTTGTGAAAAATTGTTAAACAAAATTACATTTAAATATTATGTAAATAAAGAATTGAATTGAATTGAATAGAAAAACTCACTCACCCTTTTAACAATCAGCTAGATATACGGTATAAAAACATTTAAATATAACAATTGTCTTTTAAATTTTATTATTTTTGACGCACGAACCGATTGTAATTTATATATATAATTAGAAACACTTTTGCACTTGCAATAGCAACAATTGCTCTGAATACCTATATTTACGAAAATAGGTTAACACTTCTCATTAATTAATTTATTTTCTTTGCTTCAATCTCAACAAAAAAAACTAGTGAAAAAATTATAGCCGGTCTAGACCGACTTTACGATACCCTATACCATGCATTTAGGGATTCTATCTCTTAGGTCCAACTAATTATATATAGAAAATAAGCATAAACCAAATTTAACTGGAATTCTTATAATTTTTTGAGTTCGGATATGAAAAGTTCACATCGGATGCTGTTTATATGGGGCCTAGTTCGAAAAATGGAGATATTCTAACGTCACTTATTTTTTGCAAAAACATATACAAACCAAATTTGAGAAAAATCTGTGCAATATTTTTGTTTTTGATATATTTAAGTGAGGATCGGGGATTGGCTTCATATGGGGGCTATGACTAAGAATTGTTCTATAGGGTTTATTTTGGGACTACTGATAAATGGAGGTGATAAACATACACAAACTCAATTTTTCCGAGATCTATATGATAATTTGATTATGGCAATTTAAGTTGATCTCATATTGAACATTTTTATGAAGACAAGGGTGAACATTTCGATACCGTTCATCCTATGGCCGATAGAAGCATATACACTAAATTTCATCAAAATATATTCATATTTGCCACCTGCAGTTTGATTACAAGGTTTACATTGACACATAGACGGACAGACGGACGGACATCGCTAAATCGACTCAGAAGGTAATTCTGAGTGGATCGGTATAATTTATGATGGATCTATGTCAACTAATTTTGGTAGTTATATATATCAATACAAAGTTATTATAGTGGTATAGGGTATAAAAACACATTTGCAAACTCGCAATTTTTCCATTCATATTTTTTGACTACAACTCGTTGTTTTTGTTGTTATTTTAATCAAAACAAAATAAAAATATCTCTACTTTTACTTTCATTGATATTTACTTAAGATTAACACTCTTTTGCTAAAAATTTAAAAAGAGAGAGAGAGAGAGAGATTTTTCTATTACTCTTTTTTTTCATATGCTTGCATTTTGTTATACTTATTATTAATGAAGCAAACGAAAAGCAAATTATTAAAACTTTAAAAATAACAACAACTTTAATGCTTCATCGTTTATTTTCTAAATTTTACACTTGTTTTGCAAATTTTATTAATTTTAACTTTTTTTTAATAGGACTGATATATTTTTATTATTTTTTTTAGAATATATTATAATATGTCAACATTATGATTAATAATAAACTTTTTCGACGTTTAACTCTTACTTTCACTAGTTTTCACGAACGATTTAATGAACCGCGACCGACACTATTCAATAGTAAAATAAAACAAAAGTTAAGAATAATCATTGAAGGGAATTTAGGAAAAGGGATTAAAAAACAATGTTGCCTACATACCAATTTAAAAGAATAAGAAACATAAATAAAATATTTTTAATGTTACTGAATATTGTATATGATCAAAAACGCAGACTGCCACGTTACATTCGTACGCATTTTTTTTGATTTATCTCATTTAAATTCAACTTTGGGTCTTATTTTTTATGCATAGAACAAATCTCCCAAGACTACAAATTTTGTGTAAAGAAAGTGTTTTCATAATGTAAACGGTAAAAAAGTTATAAGCGCTTAAAGTGGACTGCCACGTTACATAATTTTGGAAGGGCTATTTGAGGTGCAGTTACATTTTCCCAAATTTCTGCTCTTCTTATTGACGAATACATACAATTTCTGGAAAAGTGATAGCCAAAGGTTCAGTAAGTTGCAGAAATAAAAAGTTTAACGCGAAAATGTACGGACTGCCACGTTACATGTTGGACTGCCACGTTACATCGTTCGAATTTATCAATTTAAGAGAATCGAAAAGCGAATAGAGTATATAGTTAAACACGCCGGGATTATAATACACATACTTTATATTCGGATTTGTTAATAGAAAGTGGATGTGGCCATTTGACATAAATACTCAATTTTTAACTTTGGTTTGTATTTTTTATTTAATAACAAACAATAACAAAAAAAAAAAAAAAAACAGTCTTATTCTGGACTTCTAAAACATTTTGAATACAAACATGAAAACTTAGGCATTTTGGTACCCTTGCATCGAGATTGTGTATGCAACGGCCTTGCCACAAATTTCTTGAATTTGATGAGCCGGTGATATATTCGGAACTTGTTGAACATTAGCAAATATTTGAGTAGTGCCTAAGTGCTCATATATTTTATCGAAGTCTTTGCTCGTTAATTCTTCTAGTTCAATTTTGGAATGCGTGCGCACAACAGTCAACAGTGGCACCGATACCGTCAACACAACCCTTACCGTGCGAAGTTGTTAAGAAGTTCCAAAATACCTTCACTCCATATTCTTTTTCTAGGTGTGGTATTATAGCCGCAATATATTTATTTTAAAATTGGGATGATGGTTCGTCACTACAAATTTTTAAAATTTTTACTGATGTTGGCATTTCCGATGCCAACTTGTAAACGAAAGGAATGATCGTATCCTTAGTGTGTTGCAAATTGTCTGTGACGAAAACAAAGAATACCTACCGTTGTATATAAAAGCCGATATGAACAGGCTGAGTTGCCGTTGATTCCAAAGCGATAAAATCAATTTGGAGCAACGCTTCTTCCTTATATTGCAAACTAAGGGCTCGAGGTCGGTCTCCAAGATTGAACATCCGTGATTGTTTCCGCTTAACAAAGCAGTGCTTCAGAAATTGTGGCGAAAGGCTTGCAGTATGTCCGATAAAATCTTCAATCGATCCGTTTGCTTTTTTTTCGTTCTCTCAGATACAAGGTTTTTTTCCAAACTTTCCATGTTACGTGCTTGTTTAGGATTACTCCTTCCACTAAGATCTTCCACCTTTCTTCATTGACGCCAACATAACTTTGACATCTTCCAAACCAGCAATCGATAGTTGAGTCTTCACATAAGAATTTTTTGGCAAATCCTTGTTCGTAGCTTGGAATTGAGGGAACAACTGAATGCAAAGCGGCAACGCCTTCGATCTAATTCGAATGGTAGAAACATAAGCAAAGGTTATGTGGTAAGTCGTTTATTAATTTCACCCGTTGCGGACTTTGACTACTAAATTTAGTTAAACCACAAAACTCTATAAAAGCAAAAGTAAAAACAAAATATGACGATAAAAGTGACACTTTTTTATATTCTAAACGAAGAACCATGCATATATATCGGTCAATTTCTCACACATACTTACCTTTTTCTGCACCATTTCTTTCTTCTACAAACAATGCGTCAGCTTTCCTCAAACTTAAAACCATATATCTTAAAGCTATTCGAACTTCTTGGCCATCCGCAATGAAAGATTTCACGTCTCGGGCTTTAGGTGAAACCTGAGAAATGTCATCTCTCTCGAAGAAGCTTTTTATGACCAAATTTAATGGATCAAAATTTGTTGGTTTCTTAGCCGGCTTTTCAGTTAGCGCATTAGCTAAATTAAGTTCACCGCTTTTGTCTATGCTGGAAACTATTGCAGCCAGAATTATTTTTTTTCCTTGGACAGGAAGGCAGAGCTTTTTTAACTTTTTTTTATCAGCTTTTCCCAATGTTTGCCTTGCCCTATAGCCTTCCATCGTGTCAAGGGATACCACTGGTTCATTCTCCTTCTTTGCCTTTATACCTTCTCCGTATTTCCGAACACGCTCTCTTATTATTGCGCGACGTTCCTCAACCACTGTATTTAATTTTGCTTGACTTAGTTTACATTCCTCATTATTTTTCTTTAAACGGTATGCCCGCGAATCTGCTGCTCTATTCTTTTTATATTCAGTTTTTTGATATAATTTGTATTTTTTCTGGTTTTGTTAATCGAACCTGATAATATTTTAAAAAACTGTATTCAAAGCAAATTGCTCATATTCGGGACAAAGACTGCCACGTTACACACTTTAAATTGCTAATAATTTAGCAACTGTAACCAGTTTTGCAAAATATGAATAAAAATCGAAATAAATACCAGAAATGCTTTTAAGAAATAGATTTTATAACTTTTTTTTTTAACGACGTATGTCGAAAAAAGAAACATTATGTTTTTCGGACTGCCACGTTACATGAAATCTGCGGCACTATTCAAAAGCCTTTTTTAGCTTACTCAAAATACTGCCTTGGAATTTATTCCTTGGGTTAGTTTAAGTAAGGAATTTTTTTCAGGAAAAGTGCAATAGAAACAAAAATAACACTCACATTATAATTTTATTTTCCTTTTGCCGCAGCTTTCATTTCCTTCCATTTTTCTGCTATATGCTATTTCTTGCAAAACATGCTCATATGTCAAAATCTTTTACAATTTTTTCAAATTTTTTATTGTTACCAGACTGTCAAAAGTCCATTATTTTAAGAAATATTAAAAAAATTCCAACATTTAGGAAAACAAATTTCTTGCCACGGTTGACATATGTATATAGCCATATAGTCATATAATAATTATTCTCTATTCCTGAGATCTGTTTTATATAAAATATTTAATAATATAATTACAGAAAAGAGTACTAGTATGTAGGGCTTAAAATAATATGCATAAAATAAAGAGTAAATTGTATGCATATTTCAGTTAAAAGCATCGCTTACCGCATCTAGATTTTGTGGAAAAAATCTAAATGCGAATGAAGAAAATGCATTTTGAGTGACATTCGTGCACCTAATTCGTGATAATTTTTCAGTAATTTAGCAACAATTTGTCAATAGTTTTCACTCTTATTGTTTCTAAGAAAACTATCCACGATGCTCTTGAAAGATTTCCACGCTGCATATTCTTTCTCCAATAAACGTTGTGAAAAATTGTCATCATTGAATAGGTTTCTGATCTGAGGGCCAACAAATATGCCTTCTTTGATTTTAGCATATGAAATTTTAGGAAAAACCGCTAATAAATATTTAAATGCTGCACCATCTTTGTCCAGAGCCTTGACAAAGTTCTTAAAGAGGCTTAATTTTATGTGCAGCGGCGGAAGAAGAACGTTATTTGGATTAATTAATGGTTTATTTGAAATGTTTTGCATTCCTGATGAATACTCAGTTCTTTTTGGCCACTCTGTTCTGACATAATGATGACATGTAGCTCGACCTTAAGGTCACCACAGATCTTCCATTTATGATCGTTGTATTTGAGTAATGTCAAAATTACAGTCATTGATTCGTAATTTTCCTTTGTATTAATGGCATGAGCAATTGGTAGGGTTGGTTTTCATTCCCATTATGCAAAAAAAGAGCCTTTAAACTGTGCTTGAAGCCATCAATAAATAATTTACATTCAGTTTTGTCATATGGCTGGTTCATTTTTTGAAATAAACCATCAATATCAGTACAGTATAGAATAGAGTGTTTCTTTTCAAAATATGCAGCCAATTCCAAACTTCTATCTCTATAGATTGTTACTTTTGTCCCAATTGCAAGATGTTTCCACTGCTGCATGCGTGAATCTGGTAATTCTGCGTCTTGCTTCGTTAAATGTAAATCCCGAATTAGATCATTCAGTTCAGCTTGGGTCACTAAATGGCGTTCATCATCAGCATCATACAAACTTCCACTGCTGGTGAAAGATGTTTCGGACTCACTACTCGTAGCACTGGGAATGACTGGTAATGGATCATTTCATGGACGTTGAACTGGTTTGGGAACCGATGGGACATTCGCGTATGTAATATTTTTTCGAATTTTCATATTGAATCCAGCAACTTTTGTTAAACAGAAATAACAATCGGTCTGGTGGTTACTTGACTCTCTCCAAAGTACTGGAATTGAAATAGATCTTCTTGCCATTTTACCACTTGTATAAAACAGTTCTGCAACTATTGCAAAACATTGTCGGTGTCTACGGTTTATCCAAGTTTCTGACAGCAAAACCAAAATAATGTAAATATGCATATTTTAATGATTCACAAAGCAAAAAGAGCTTGAATCAGTAACACACGATCTCCCTGACATGCTTAAACGCTACTGTTATGAAGATTTAGAATGAATGTGGGGTTCTGTCAAATTAATAATTGTGAAATTGTAGTGTCAGTATAGACTGTTTTTAAGTATTGCCAGCATGCTATAAAAAACAAGTAATAAAATTATAGTCGGTCTAGATTTGGATTTTATGGCAATTTATATCGATTTCGTAGGGGTCATTTGTATGGGGGCTAGGTCTGAACATGGACCAATTCTCACCAATACCGTTCATCCTATGGCCGATAGAAGCTTTTATACCAAATTTCATCAAAATATATTCATATTTGCGACCTGCAGTTTGATTACAAGGTTTACATGGAAACACAGACGGACGGACGGACGAACATTGTTAAATCGACTCAAACAGTGATTCTGATTCGATCGGTATAATAAAAGATGGTACAAAGTCATTGTTCCCAAACCATATAGTGGTATAGGGTATAATGAACAAGAAGTGATAGCCCAATTTTTATGCCAGATTCGAATTCAGCGCACCCAGATTAGTTAAAAAACATGCTTCGTTTCTGCAGTCATTATACCCCATCGGTCCAATTTTAGGCCTAGTGCCCATATGGATATAGCATCCGATATGAACTTTTTCATATCTGCAGCCAAAAAAAATAATAAAAATCCCACTCAAATTTGGTTTATCTTATTTTCTATGTCCAGTTAGTTTGGCCTAAGAGATAGGATCTCGAAACGCATGGTATACGGTATCGTATAAGCGGTCTAGACCGACTGTAATTTTCTTATTTGTTTTTTTTTTTTTAATTAGTAGACCAGGGCAATTAGTTTACTTTAAAATAGAGTATGAAGTGGAGAGAAAAAATTAGTCGATTTTATGATAAAAACACGAAACGGGATTTTGAAACTATCGCTTATGTTGCAAAAGATTCTCGGAAAATGGTTGCCACGTTATTTTAAATCATAATAATTTTATTTTTATTTTCTTTTTTTGATATTTATTACAATTCAAATTATAATAAATCTAAAAGTTAAAGCAATATAGACTTAGGCTATCGGCTTAAGATTTGCTTAAAATTAAGGGAAGCCCAGGAAGTTGCTGAAAAAAGCTGTACTGACAAGGGAAGAAAAATATTGCCACTTTTAAAGAAAAATCCGAACATTTCGTAAAGTAATTTTGGAACTCAAATTGTGTTTCTCAAAAGAAGTTGAACACATTTTGTCATAATGGAGATTTTGCTAGTTAATAGCTTTCCTTCAGAAACTGAATTTTATCTCATCTTACGGAGTTTTGTATGTTTGTACGTTTGTTTGTGGTTTGTTTGTGGAGGCTACATCAGTGGATCGTCTTGAAAGTTTTACAGTATGTAACTGCCTTTCCGGAAGGAAAAATAGGCTATATTTTTTTTCGAATTTTTTAAGTGGGCATGGCACCTCCCATATAAAGTGAATTTTTAACGTCTATTTTTAACATACAATATCTGGAGTACTGCGACAGCAAGAGTTCCGAAACTATGTACATGTGCATATTAAACTAATTTGAAGTTGGCGGAGTCAGATCAAAGTAAATATTTAAGTAAATATTTAATATCATATAACTGAAGTACTATAATAGTGGCAGCCTTGGGACTTTGTGTGAGTTCATAAGTTATCAACGTCAGTACTCCGAAAAATGGGGGGGGGGGCAGTGGGCGTGGCACCCCCCATGAAAAGTGAATATTAAATATCATATATTTGGGTTACTGTAACAATGCAAGGCTTGGACCTTTTTCTGAGTTCATGTGTTATTAATGTGCGAAGTCGTTTAAAAATGGGCGGGATGGATCAATGGGCGTGCCACCTTCTATATAAAAAATATGTAGTACTATGAAAATGACAGTCTTGAAACTTTTGACAAGTAAATTATTTATTAATATGAAAAATATGAGCGGAATCGCCAAAAACAAAAATCGCCATAACCGAAAATCGCGAATAGCAAAAACCACCTGAACCAAGAATCACAAAAAACTAAAATCACCAAATTAAAAAATCGCCAAAACCGAAAATCGCGAATAACAAAAATGGCCTAAAAAAATCGCCAAAACCGAAAATGACGAAATGAAAAAATAACCAAAACCAAAAATCGCAAAAATCAAAAAACGCCAAAAACAAAAATCGTCAAAAGTCAAAAATTGCAAAATACAAAAATCGTCAAAATCAAAAATAGAAAAAAAAAACAAAATCGCCAAAACCAAGAATCACGAATAAAAAAAATGCCAAAATCAAAAATCGCCAAAATCTAAAATCGCAAAAACAAAAAAAGCGCTGACCAAAAACTGCAAGTACGAGTGTATGCAAAGGTTCAGGGTACAAACCTCACTGCCGCCCTAAGTAGAAAAATTTCATATAGAAACAATCTATTCAATTATAACAACAATTATCACAATGTTCATTAAATCGCTGATGAAGGCTGAAATGCCAGAAACCAGTCCGATTAAGAATACAATAATAATTATGAATTTTTGAAATATATGCTTTCTTCTTCTCTACCACGCACCATTGAAACAAAATTAAAATTTGCATATTAATTGCAGTATTAATTGCAATATGTCTGAAAAATGACTTCAAATCTAACAAAACAAATATGTTCGCTTCAAAGCATCATCTCAAATATATGTAAAAAGTGCAATATGTAGTATGTACAAACCGTACATCACATATGGCAACTCTTACGAAACTGAGAATAGTGGAAATTAGAAGTATAAATGCAAAAATATTAAAAAAATTCAAAAACAACGATTGTTTGTTTGGACAGAGTTGTATCTTCTGAAATTAATACGAAGTAAAAGCTGTATGGAATGAAAACTGATTCTAACTACACTGCTCGTAGGCCTGACTTTAGGAGAGTGTGTTAAAGCGCTGACCAAAAAGTGCAAGTACGAGTGTATGTAAAGGTTCAGGGTTTAAATCTCACTGCCGACATAAGTAGAAAAATTTTATATAGAAACAATCTATTCAATTATAACAACAATTATCACAATGTTCAATAAATCGCTGATGAAGGCTGAAATGACAGAAACCGGTCCGATTAAGAATACAGTGGTAGTTATGAATTTTTGAAATATATGCTTTCTTCTCTACCACGCACCATTGAAATAAGTAAAATATTTTTCTTCAAAATGTATTCCCAGTTTTTTATTTCGTTACTGCTAGTAAATTAAAATATCTTATAAGTTTGTATGCAAGCGAGTAGCTGATCCTTATAACAGCAAAAAATATATATTCACTGTACAACAATGAAAGAAAATCTAATTTTTTAAAAGAAAATATTGAAAATTTTATTTCGAAACAAAAAAAAAAAAAAACAAAGAGAAACTTAACGTCTTCAAATAACAACAACTTAAGCGAAAACGTACTCAAAAATATGTCAAAAAGTATGTATGCAAATCTAAGTCAAGAAAAGGTGATTAATTTTTTCATAGATTAAACAGTTAATTATCCAATATTTAATGCTAAGTTGGAAAGCGTTTATTTGTTATGTCTGCTTTTAGATGGTTTTGCATCGATGACACCAGGTTCGTGGTAACGCTCGGTGGTATTTTCTCCCACTCTTCTAGAAGGGCCTTTTGCAAGTCTTCTTTGCCTCTTATGTTGTGTTTACTGCTTTGGCGCTCCAGCTGGACCCACAAATGCTCAATAGGATTAATATCGGGTGACTGGGGTGGGGTTTTAAGTTGTTTTTTTTTACTTTAAAGAGGAACCACTCTTTGACAATAAGCGAGGTGTGCTTGGATCGTTGTCTTGCTGGAACACAAGTGACTCGGTAATCTCAAGTTTAGCACACCTTATATGCAAGTTATTTTTTAAAACATTTAAATAGACAAACCGATCCATTATACCATCTATAAAAACAGGTTTACCCACTCCAGAGGCAGCCATACAACCCCAAACAGTATCGATCCACCACCGTGTTTGACTGCGCCCATCATGTTATGTGGTTCAAGCTCAGAAAGTGGTATTCGCCATACCTTGCCTCGTCCATCTGATTCGAATTTGCTTTCTCCGAAAAAATAATGGTGTTCCAAAAGCTTTCGGCGGCTGCATCATATTGTTTTGCTAATAAGAGTCTCTTTTTTCGGTTTTTTGGGCCTCCAGCCGAATGGAATACTTTACGAATTGTTGCTGTACTACAAACTTTTCCCACCTCATTTTCTATTTCCATCTGTAACTGCAGAAATTTTTCCATTTTTTGCACCTTGCGCACGATAATTCGTTTCTCACTGGGTGTAAATATGTTTGGCCGACCAGATTTTGGCTTGGTATTATTATTTCCTTGTCTTCTGTACCTTTCTATTGTTTTTTAGATGGTTGCATGACTTTGTCCAACAAATTCGGCTATTTGTCTTTGAGTTTTGTGCTCCAGGTAGAGTTTTGTTATCACTTCTCTGAGATCCGAAGACAATTCTTTGCCCCGAGGTGCCATTAGTGCTATTTGATGTATGTTTTTAATGTTTTTTTTTCCCCAATATACAACCAAAACTTTTAAAAACACTGTAAATTCTAATCAAAATATAAAATAAATGTTTTGAAGTTCACTTTGTCACCTTACACGCAAAGGCCGGAATTAACTGTGCGTTTTGCCTACAAACTTTATTGACTAGATTTTTACATCAATCAGAAAAACAATTGCTTACAAATCTAACGTTGCTTTAAAAACTGGATATTCGATCTAGATACTGGAAGCTCACATAATAAACAACAAAACAGAAAAATAAAGACGGCAAAGTAATACAGGGTGTGAGAAAAATTTTGAATTGAATTTTGATTTACAGTTTGCATACAAACTTTATTGACTGACTGTATAAACTTTTGATAAAAGGCTTACTCCAATCTGTGCAATAAGTTTCAGTTAAATTTGAAAATTTGTAGTTTTGTATTAAATAAAGATTTAAATTAAATTAAGTTGAACACATTTCTTTACGATTGGCTTTGACGTATCAAATGACATATCGTAAGAAGACATTAGATCGATTGCTCGTTATCGAATGCCATCATCTCAAATTTCGATAATGCTTACACGATAGAGAATGCAGTGATTTCAAAATGAAAAACTTCGATCAAGTTCAGTCAATTAGACCCGTGAATTTTCAAATAAAAAAAAAATTATCACTGCCCCTAACGTAATTTATTCCACAAATTTAAAAAAAAACAAGTAAGAAAATTATAGTCGGTCTAGACCGACTATACGATACCCTATACCATGCGTTTAGAAACCCTATCTCTTAGGCCCAACTAACTGGACATAGAAAATAAGCAAAACCCACATTTGAGTGGGATTTTTATTAATTTTTTTGGCTGCAGATATGAAAAAGTTCATATCGGATGCTATATCTATATGGCAACTAGGTCCAAAAATGGACCGATCCTGATCATGTTTGGTAAAGTCTCTTATATTTTGCAAGAATATATACAAACAAAATTTGAGAAGAATCAGTGCAATATTTTTGTTTTTTAATAGATTTAAGTGAATATCGGGAAGCAGCTCTATATGGGGCCAAAGGGATCATTTTTGGACTACTCATTAATGGATGTAATGAACGCATATAAACCCAATTTGAGTAAGATCTATTTGATAATTTGGATGTTATGGCAATTTATGTCGATTTCATAGGGGTAATTTGTATGGGGGCTAGGTCTGAACATGGACCGATTCTCACCAATTTCAATAGCGTTCATCCCATGGCCGATAAAAGCTTATATACCAAATTTCATCAAAATATATTCATATTTGCGACCTGCAGTTTGATTAGAAGGTTTACATGGACACACAGACGGACGGACGGACGGACGGACATTGTTAAATCAACTCAGAAAGTGATTCTGATTCGATCGGTATAATTAAAGATGGGTCTAGGTCAAATATTTTTGGTTGTTACAAACAGCAGCACAAAGTCATTATACCCAAACCACATAGTGGTATAGGGTATAAAAAGGAAAAATAATGGCAAAATAAGTGTTTCCATTGGTGAATTTTAGATGAACCGATTATCTAAGCAGTGTCAAGTTTTAGTGTTTTATTTATTTAATAAATATTACCTTTAATATGACGATTTAAATATTGTATACTACTGTCCCAAATTAATTGCACGTACCCGTAGTTATAACGGGTGATTTTTTAAGAGCTTGATAACTTTTTTTTAAAAAAAAACGCATAAAATTTGCAAAATCTCATCGGTTCTTTATTTGAAACGTTAGATTGGTCCATGACATTTACTTTTTGAAGATAATTTCATTTAAATGTTGACCGCGGCTGCGTCTTAGGTAGTCCATTCGGAAAGTCCAATTTTGGGCAACTTTTTCGAGCATTTCGGCCGGAATAGCCCGAATTTCTTCGGAAATGTTGTCTTCCAAAGCTGGAGTAGTTGCTGGCTTATTTCTGTAGACTTTAGACTTGACGTCGCCCCACAAAAAATAGTCTAAAGGCGTCAAATCGCATGATCTTGGTGGCCAACTTACCGGTCCATTTCTTGAGATGAATTGTTCTCCGAAGTTTTCCCTCAAAATGGCCATAGAATCGCGAGCTGTGTGGCATGTAGCGCCATCTTGTTGAAACCACATGTCAACCAAGTTCAGTTCTTCCATTTTTGGCAACAAAAAGTTTGTTAGCATCGAACGATAGCGATCGCCATTCACCGTAACGTTGCGTCCAACAGCATCTTTGAAAAAATACGGTCCAATGATTCCACCAGCGTACAAACCACACCAAACAGTGCATTTTTCGGGATGCATGGGCAGTTCTTGAACGGCTTCTGGTTGCTCTTCACTCCAAATACGGCAATTTTGCTTATTTACGAAGCCATTCAACCAGAAATGAGCCTCATCGCTGAACAAAATTTGTCGATAAAAAAGCGGATTTTCTGCCAACTTTTCTAGGGCCCATTCACTGAAAATTAGACGTTGTGGCAGATCGTTCGGCTTCAGTTCTTGCACGAGCTGTATTTTATACGGTTTTACACCAAGATCTTTGCGTAAAATCTTCCATGTGGTCGAATAACACAAACCCAATTGCTGCGAACGGCGACGAATCGACATTTCACGGTCTTCAGTAACACTCTCAGAAACAGACGCAATATTCTCTTCTGTACGCACTGTACGCATTCGTGTGGTTGGTTTAATGTCCAATAAAGTAAACTGAGTGCGAAACTTGGTCACAATCGCATTAATTGTTTGCTCACTTGGTCGATTATGTAGACCATAAATCGGACGTAAAGCGCGAAACACATTTCGAACCGAACACTGATTTTGGTAATAAAATTCAATGATTTGCAAGCGTTGCTCGTTAGTAAGTCTATTCATGATGAAATGTCAAAGCATACTGAGCATCTTTCTCTTTGACACCATGTCTGAAATCCCACGTGATCTGTCAAATACTAATGCATGAAAATCCTAACCTCAAAAAAATCACCCGTTATATATATTTCTAAAGAGAAAGTCTTTTCGATTACAACCAAGTTTATAATATTTATTTGGATTCGAAAAAGTAATAGTTTGATAAAATGCCATACCTGACTTATACACTAGTTTTAATATGGTCTCCGAAGATTTTGGATCCCTATTAATATTTATTGTTTTAAATAATTATTAGTGTGCAAAAAAAAAAAGAATATTATTGAAAAACTATCACAATATTTGTATTTACAAATGAATTTTTAAACTTAAAAAAAATATATATATATATTTATATAAATAAAAAATACATATTTATATATATATTACGCTTATTTATATAAAATTCGATAAACTTAATACATAAGTTTCTAATGTACAATTTTATATTTACAAAAGAAAGTAATAAAAAGCTTTAATCCTAAACATAGAATAAATCTCTAGGAACATTTTTCAACAGTTGATTGGTTAATTTTCCAAATTCAACAGCCAATTTCTTTTGTAACTGCGGCTGCATAGCCTCCAAAACAACCATACTGTTATCGTGTAAGAACAAATTAGTGGCCTCAACTGAAAACAATAAAAAAAATTAAAATAAAGTTTGACTTCAAGACAATTGTAACTTACGCAAGATACGATTATTATTGAAAGCATTCGCAATTTTCATATGGACTTTGTCCACATCGAGGACAATACTCAAGGAATCGACATGCAAATAGGTGGCGCCATTCCTCTCATGTGTCGAAACTTTACCCGTCAAATCGGCCGTACAACCATCTATAAATGTATAAAATGTATTAAAATATACACCATCTTGCAGTCAGGCAGCTAGTTGTGCAAACTTACCAAACTCAGCATTGAAATCACCTCCGCCAGAGGCTGGAATAATCAACAAAACACCAGAACTGGTGTATTTGGCTTCAATCTTCAACTTGGGCATTACAATTTTAGCCTCGAAAGGTTTTCCATTTTCGCTTAGTTTCAAAGACTTTACTTGAAAATTGCTAGCACCAAACACTTCCATATTTTTCAATGTAATTTTATAACCTTGTGGTCCATCGGTTAATTGCAACGCCAAAGTATTCATTTTAAATGGTTCAACTGAAGGTAACTGCAGATAGAATTTAGAAAACAATAAAACAACATATTAATTAATGAATACTCGTCTTAAAACCTCAATGTATTTTGTATTTATTACTCAATTCTTTTTACTTCATGTTCGGTAAATTGATGTTAATAGACACCTTGTGTTAATACTGCAAGTATTTAGTGTTGCATGCATTGTGTTTTGTTTTTTTTTTTTTTCTTTTTTGTTCATATAATTACTACGTATGTACAAATATGTATGTATATTTTTTTATGACACACAAAAATTATTTATTAATTTTAGCCATCAAAGGTTATTCAACCACAAACATATTGCAATGAAAAACCATTTGAGCAAATTCAGTCAGGGTATAATGACTTTGTGCTGATGTTTGTAACTACCAAAAATATTTGACCTAGACCCATCTTTTATTAAATCGATCAACTCAGAATCACTTTCTGAGTCTATTATGCGATGTCCGTCTGTCCATCTATCCGTCCGTCCGTCCGTCTGTCTGTCTGTGTGTATATGTAAACCTTCTAATCAAACTACATGTCGCAAATATAAATATATTTTGATGAAATTTGGGACGTAAGCTTCCATTGGCCATCGCATGAATTCTGATAAAATTGGTGAAAATCGGTGCATGTTCAGACCTATTCCTCATACAAAATGACCCTCATGAACTCGACTTAAATTGCCTTAAGAACCCAATTATCATATAGTTCTCGGTCAAATTGGGTTTGTATGTGCTTATTATACCCATTGATGAGTAGCCCAATAATATAGGATAATTCTTAGCCAGAGCCTCTCGCATAAAGCTGCTATCTTTACTTTAAGCTATCAAAAAACAAAAATTTGCAAGTTTTTTTTTCAAATTTGGTGTTTATAAAGGGTCCGCCATCTAACAATTTTTTTTTCAACTAGTGCTTATTTCGTGAATGGCAACACTTAGCTCATGTCTGATTTGACAGATAATTAGTTTTATCCTTCCGCTGAACGAATATGGTTGTGTATACGCTGGAACAACGCTGGGAAATATTGCGACATTACTTTGAATATCATGGTAATGTTGCAGAATGTGTGCGAAAATTGCGCACGGATTTTGGAAGAAGAGAAGCACCGTCAGCTCCGTATGTTCGTTATCTTGTGAAAAAAGTGAAAGAAACTGGCATCCTCATCGATAAACCAAAAACAGTGCGTACACCCGAGAATATTGCTGCTGTGGCAGAAAGTGTGCGTGAAGCGCCATCATCATCAATTCACCGTCGTTCTCAAGAATTGAACATTTCGGAGGCATCATTGAAACGAATTTTGCATAAAGACCTTGGTATGACGCCATACAAAGTCCAATTGGTTCAGGAGTTGAAGCCAACTGACCATCCAATGCGTTTTCGCTTCGCTAAGTGGGCCTGCGATCGACTTACAGAAGATGCCGATTTTACCAAAAGAATCATCTTTTCAGATGAAGCCCATTTTGATCTTGGCGGGTATGTAAACAAGCAAAATTGTCGCATTTGGGGCACAGAAAACCCGCACGCATACATTGAAAAGCCGATACAACCAAAACGAGTCACTGTTTGGTGCGGTTTTTGGTCCAGAGGCATAATTGGGCCATTTTTCTTCGAAAATGGTCAAGGAGTGGCCGTTACAGTCAATGGCGATCGTTATCGGGCCATGTTGAACGAATTTTTGTTCACAAAAATTAAAGAGGAGGATATTGACAACATTTGGTTTCAACAGGACGGCGCTACGTGCCACACAGCCGAAGCTACACTCGATGTTTTGCGCCCTGTTTTTGAAGATCGCATTATCAGCCGCAGAGCTGATGTCGTTTGGCCACCTCGGAACTGCGATTTGACACCGTTGGACTATTATTTGTGGGGTGCCCTCAAAAATAAGTGTTACGCCAACAAGCCAGAGACAATTGACAATTGCACACAATGGCCAGCCGAGGCAGCCATTTGAATGAAATTATTTTCCATTATTAACCGGAAGGATTGTACTTTCAAATAAAAAAAGAAATTTGAGATAATATTCAGTAGTTTTTTTTATAGCATTTTCAAAAAAAAAAAAAGTTATTTGGCGGACCCTTTATATTTTTGAAAAAAATAAAGTGACCTTACCAAATATGGTCAGGATCGGTCGATTTTTCGATCTAGTCCCCATATAAATATAGCATCCGATATGAACTTTTTCATATGCAAAGGCGAGAAAAAAAATTAATAACAATGCCACACAAATTTGGTAAATGCTTATTTTCTATATCCAATTAGTTGAACGTAAGAGATAGGGTCTCTAAACGCATGGTATGGGGTATAGAATAGTCGGTCTTATTTTCTTACTTGTTTGTTATATGGGTTGTTCATATCATTTTATGTAATTTCGAGAAGATCTCAAATGGATTTTGTCAATTTGTAGTTACCATAAATACTTGACCTGGACACAACCTTTAATTATATCTTTCGACTCAAATTTCGTTCCAATTCCATTTATAGTGCATTAAGTAGTTTAAACAATTAGCTTTTAATTATAAACAAGTTCGAAAACACTAACGTTTACATTAGAATTTCTGATAAATAACTGATTCAATTTTTAAAAATTAAAAATTAAAAATTAAAAATTAAAAATTAAAAATTAAAAATTAAAAATTAAAAATTAAAAATTAAAAATTAAAAATTAAAAATTAAAAATAAAAAATTATTTCATATTGTATCTATTGCCAGGTTATCCCACGTAGTAAAAACAAAATATCTATTAACTTAATTTTACTGGTAGAACTATCAAATTTTGAAGGTACGTAGAACTTTTAAAGCAGAGAATGTCACAATGTTTTTTCTTTAGTCCCTGTGTACGGCTTCAAAGTTGAAAATGTTATTTGTCATTATCTCCAAAAGTACTAATCGAAACAAAGCAAAATGTGTATTGGTTATGAATACTATATGGACGCATGTATTTAGAACATATATAGGTCAATTTTCGAGATAAAATAGGGTCAAAGTGAATTAATTTTTATTGACAACTTCGTAACTTATTGTATAGATGTTTAAAAAACCTTTTATCCGAGTAGTAATTTTGGATATAATGGAAAACAATATTTCCCAATCTTAAAGCAAATGTAATGTCATCGTCAAAAAAACGCATACTGACAGATTCTGAACCAAAAGTTCAACAATTACATTTAACTGTAGTGAAGTCGTTTTACTTTAATATGAGGGTGGTTCTAGAACTACCCAAGCTGACATATAGATGGCGGTAGTTGTTTGCAAAAATTACTTTGGTGAAAAGTGGCAACGGTACAAAACATACGTTTTAAGTTTCAAGGCGCCACATTGTTTAGTATTTTTTTTGAGCCTTCAAAATAAACGATCTCAGTGAATTTATTACCATGAAATAAATTGGTGATTCAATACAATACATTCATCTGGACGATCTCAGTCCAATCCATACTACCCCGAGCTATATTCAACTCTGGGGGAATGTGCTGCTTCCTTTACGACTATAAAATATTGGATGAAAGAGTTTCAACGAGGCCGTATGAGCTAGCCACGGCAGAAGCGCTTAAGAAAATCCACAAAATAGTGTTGGATGATCGTTGGCTTAAGGTGCGTGGTGCTGAAATGATAGGTAATTTAAAAAGAGCTATACAACGCATATTGACGGAAAATTTGAAGATAAGAAAGCTGTCCGCAAGATGGGGGCCGCGTTTGCTTACAATAGAGCAAAAACATCGCCATGAAGAGTGTTTGCCGATGTTTCACCACAATAAATCCAAGTTGTTACGACCAATTTGTAACCATAGATGAGACATGGGTCCTCCACTTCACACCTGAGACAAAAGAACAGACAGCACACCAACACCTCCGCTTATGAAGGTAAAAAAATATCAACGACAATACAAAGGGAAAAAAACTGAAACAGTTCAAACATTTGTATACAACGACATCATCATCATCATCATCATCATCAACAACAACAACAACAACAACGACCACTACAACTGCTCCCAAAATAGAGGAACATCATACAAAGAGAACTCCATCCAGGACATTCTCTACCACCTCAACCACTGAAGCTGCTACTACGAGAAAAATTGTATCCAGAACATCTCCAACAACTGAAACTGCAAATCCAAGAAAAGTATCAACAAGATTTACGTCGACAATAGAATCCAATAATCCAAAAAAGCCATCATCTCGAACATTATCATCTACGGAAGCTAGTTCTGCCAAGAAAGAATCATTAAGAAGAGGTAATACACGAGCTAATAAGATCAGACAAAAAGAAAAGCCTCCAGTACATACCACAAAAAGAATTCAAAATAAAAGACGTCGAAGACCGCAAACTACTTCAACCACGCCAAAATCAACAACAGACAATTTTCCAGCCACATCAACATATAGCTACAGTTCGTCCTCTACCCCCGCAACAACAACATCGAGAACTTCTTCTACTACCACTATGAAATCAATAATGAGAATAGCTAATAGCAAATCAAGATCGCAAGTCCAGAATGATATTAAACCGAATGTTAAATTTTCTAATGAGGTATACGATGACTTGTTAAAATCTGATGTTAGGATATCAATGAAATCTATAACATCTTCAATGGCTAAGGATGTCACGGTACCTTCATTGCCGATTGAAATATATTTTAAGAAAAGTCAACTTGCTAAAATTTAATTTAACGATTATACGAGTATTATTTTATTATGTAAAATTCTGTAAAATAAACGTATGTATGTATGTCAATTTTTAGTCATACTGGAAAATTATTTCTTATACATATAGTTGATGAATTGAGTGGCAATGCAGATGTTTTCTTAAATTTACCAGCACTTAAGCTACATGTTATTTTTAGATCCTATTCTTTTTTTTTTTAACCATTTATGTTTTATAATATTGGTTAATAAGTATTCAAATACTTAATGGGTTTTGTTAACTATACAGAGAGAATTATGGTTTTCATTAAACGATATATATATATACAATATTTTTCCGTCATACCTATAAGGAGCATAGGTCCTCATTGAATGAAATAAATTAATATAATTCTCCAAGAATTAAAATTAAGATGTTTTTTTGCATAATAAGGTATAGTTTTTTTTTTTTTTTTTGATTAATTCTTTATCGCTAAATACGCAATATTTTGAGGATAGTTATCGTAGATTCTGAAACGTTTTCCAAAAAGATTGCTTTGTCCATTTTCAATGACTTTTTGTTAAATTCCGAAAGTTGTTCCTTCATCATTATCTGGATCATATTTTAAGTTGGCACTATTGGAACTTTTTCACTTCGTTGTGATTAAACCTAAGAAAGACTTTTTGCCGAAAGGTTATTCTGCAAAATTTATATATTTTTTTTTTCCAAAATGTTATCTCAATTCTGGGCGCATCTTATCAAGAGTAAGATCTTTCTTATGCCAAATGCCAACGTAAAATGTTCACATTCAAATATAAAAGTTTGTTTAAATATTATTTTTTTTAATAGCAAATTTTTATTTTTTTGTAAAAACATTAATTTGTTCTTCATAAGGCAAATTCTTATATTTTTTGTTTTAACTTATTTTCGTGTTTCCAAATTTTGCCTTTTCTTTTTTTATAAAAAAAAATATTTGTTCTTCATAAGGCAAATTCTTATATTTTTTGTTTTAACTTATTTTCGTGTTTCCAAATTTTGCCTTTTCTTTTTTTGTCTTGTTCTTAATAAGGCAAATTCTTATATTTTTTGTTTTAACTTATGTTCGTGTTTCCAAATTTTGCCTTTTCTTTTTTTATAAAAAAATATATTTGTTCTTCATAAGGCAAATTCTTATATTTTTTGTTTTAACTTATTTTCGTGTTTCCAAATTTTGCCTTTTCTTTTTTTGTCTTGTTCTTAATAAGGCAAATTCTTATATTTTTTGTTTTAACTTATGTTCGTGCTGAAGGAAAATTTTTCTATTTTGTATATTTATAAAAAAGAAGAACAACCATATAGCGACCGGCCGGACGCATGCTTTAAATTTGTTAAATGAACTTTATTTACTTTATTTAGTATATCATCCAACTTGAACGACTTTAAGAAAATATTTGGAATTAATTTTTTAGTTGGAAATCAATATAATTTATTCAAACTTATTAAATTATCCATTTTTTTTTTATAAACAAATAAAGTACATCTATTAACAAAGTGTTGGCATATAGGAAAACTTAAATGGTGCAGCAACTCAGAGTTGTTATATTATAACAGTTTGAGCAGAACAATGCCAGATGTTTATAAAAAAAAAAAACGTTTTTAAACTTCAATGTTTTACTTTTCCTTTATTTTTCTTTACTTTTTATGCCCAAAAATTTCTTAGAAAAACTTAACACCATAACTACCCATTTGTTTGTAGAAAATTCAATATAATTATATAAAAAAAAACTGAAAAATGTATATTTAAAATTAGGCAAAGGTACGGCGAATTAAAGTAAAATAACTACATACATCACAATTATCTGCTTAACATTATCTAAATTCTCCTTAATTTTAATAAAGAAAATTTTAAAATATTTTTCAAATGTTTATGCCCAATAATTAGAATTTTAAACAAATCCATGTATTGAATTTGTAAACTTCACCCATCCATGGGAGAAATGGGAGATTCGTGCCCAAAGAAGGCGAAGACCGTACCATCTTCAGGCTAAGATATGGCGTCTGTTTTTTACTATATTACGTTATTGCAGCGTTTAAGTGCAGAAATTAAGGATTAAGTTCATCACGCACCTTATTCGTCAGATTTAGCTTTCTCGGATTATTTTCTTTTCCAAAACTTGAAAAAATGGCTCGATGGTAAAAGATTTGCACAACAATGAAGAGGTGGAGTCTATAGTTGATGACTATTTTAAGGAGCTGGACAGTTCCTTCAATAAACAGGGTATCGAAGCTATTTATTATCGTTGGGAAAATTGTATGGAGCTAAAAGGAGATTATGTTGAGAAATAAAGAAAATATTTCCCAAATCTGTTCTGTTTTCTTTGTCAGGTCGGGTTGTTCTGGGACCGTCCTTATAATGCTTATGAGATAACCTGGTTTTTTATTAAACTACTATGATTTTCAAATGTATATAAATAATAAAAAAGAAAGTTATGGTTGGTCTAGACCGGTCTACAAGTGTACGAATACTGGTTTTTATGGTAATTGAAGTTGATATCATAGGGATCATTTGTATGGAGACTAGGTCTGAACATGAAGTGATATTCTCCAATTTTAATACCATTCATGCGGTCGCGACGCGCCGAAAGCTTACATGCAAAATTTCATCAAAATATATTTATATGTGGGACCTGTAGTTCGATTATGAGGATTGCATGGACACACAGACAGACGGGCAGACAGGCAAGCAGATGGACATACAGGCAGAGAGATGAACAGACGTTGCTAAGTCGACTCAGAAAATGATTCTGATAAATGTAAACAAAATATTGGAAAAATATGCATGCATTTCCTACATGCATGCGTTTCCGGTTATATGACATAACTTCTCGTTTAATTTAGTTTTTGCTAATTAAATAGCTCGCCCTAACCTCCATTGCAAAGGTAATGGTTGTGTAGGGTGGCTATATGCATTAAATCGTGCTTTTTTGGCTTTTAACTGGCCAAATATTTCTTCATTGCGGCCATATATGAAAAAAGGATTAATTCGTGAATGCACTGAAAAGCTTAATGAGAATCTCAATATAATATTTGAATGGGCTTCTTCAAATGGACTTTACTTAAATCCAAAAAAAATCAAAATGTTTAGTTATAACTCAAAGATATCAAACCATCCCTATAGATATTCCAATATCATTAGGTAATCAGAATATTGAAATTGTGGAATCTGCTAGGAATCTGGGAATCATTTTTAATAAATCGCTCACGTGGAACAATCAGATTAATTCTGCATCTGGAAAAATATTTGTAATGCTAAGAACGTTGTACCCTATACAACATCTTACACCTTTAAACATTCGTGTGCTTATCCCGAAAACTTTCATTATGCCGAAGTTACTGTATGGTTGTGAGATATTTGCTTTTTGTGATTCAGAAAGTAAAAGGAGATTATTAGTAGCTTACAATGCGATCCTACGTTATGTGTATGGTATAAAGAGATATGATGGAACTTCTCTATATTCTAAGTCTCTGTACGGAGTTGACCTCGTGGCCTTAATAAAAATAAGATCAATTATTCCACTTCACAAAGTAATATACACCAAAGAACCATCTTATTTATTTGAACGCCTTCAATTTGCACGATCCAATAGAGGAAATAATCTTATACAATTACGATATCGAACATTAATCTCTAGTTGGCAACTTTTTATAAATACCATATGTCTGTGGAACTCGTTACCCCACAATTTACAAATAACAGACAACGCTTTACAATTTAAAAATGAATTGTTTAAAAATGATTTGGTCTCTAATTTTCAACTTTCTTAATTATTGTTTCATTTGTGATTATATTATATATTCTATATTTTTATATTTTTCTTGTTTCTTAAAAGTATTGTAACTACTATCACAAATTGATTGTATCATTATAAAATCACATACTGTAATTAAAAAGATTTATATCTTGTTGTATGTGATATCCACATTTAATAAATAAATATAGGTCGGATGGAGTAACAAAATAATAACCGAAAAAGCTCTCAACTCTCTCAATTTTTTTTCAAAAAAATATTGCCATATTTGGAAAACATAGAGAATAAATTTATAATAATAAATAATTAAATTAGGGATGCCAAACGCAAAAAACCAAATATCGCAAAAATTTTAAATAAAATAATTTGTTATCTTTATTTTCTGAAGAACTTCAAATATTCATCCAAAAAAAATTGTGAAAATTTATATATAAAAAAAAATAACATTCTCATCAAATTGCGTTTATTTATGTAACAATTTTTATGTTCGCAATTCTTAAATATCATTTGAGGTTTTATAAAATTCATTGAATTTAAATTAATGTTTTCTGTAGTCCGATTCTGTAAATTTCAACGATCCGACAATGGCAAAATATATCGACTGCTATTGTTGTTTGCACTAAGGATTAAGTGATTCACTAAGTAAATACATCTTAACGACAGTCGACAAATCTATTTTTCTATTTATTTCAATTGTAAACGGGTGGCATCTCTGTCTAAATAAGCGAAAAACACAAAGAAGAATAGAAAAAACAAATTACTTCGTGTTTAACAGGATGATTTTATGTTTATGTTTAATATCTCTATTTTTTTTTTACAAATATTTCTGTGTATTTATTTGAAAATGAAATAATGAATTGAATATGCTATATAATTTTTTTATTTATATAAAAAAGTTTTTTAATACAGCAAAATATTTTCACTATTTTATGATTTTTATTTATGCATGACGACATTTCAACCTAAAAATTTAAGTTTTTATCGATTGAATAAACAACACAAAAATGGTTGTCGTTAAGAAAACAACAACAGCTGATTCTTACAATAGCGAATATCGTTTAAAAATTTTTCTGATCATTTTGCTTTTCTTTTTTAACGATTCGACTATCGTTAAAAGAAGTTACTGAAAAGCTATTAATTTCTCCTGAATGCCAATATTTTTTTTAATGTAAACATTTTTTAAATGTAAACATATTTGGTGTTTTTTTTTTGGAATTTGATGCCATTGATGTCTTCTAAATTTAAAATTATTATTTCCGACGTTTTGATATGATTTTCTGAAATTCAATTAATATTTTATAATTTATAATTGGAAATTTTAATTCCAGTTTTTAGAATTGATATTTTCTAAAATTTGAATGGAAAATTTAAAAAGTGCAATATTGTATTTATGTGAATAATACTGCTTTAGTAATTATAAACAATTTTTAAAAATTAGATGTAATCGCAATCAGATATTTTGTAGGTAAAGCAGAATAATAATTCTATATAACTATGTAGAACTGTTTTGAAAGCAAAAAACTCATTGATGAACTCGGTAACTCTATTTTGTAAAGACAACAAAAAGTTAATATGCCAAACTTACGTTCATATTTGTAAAAGAATAATGAAAATACGTATGAAATAAAAGACCAGAACGTGTATAGTCTTAACATTGTTCTGTATGATATCCAGTTGAAAATATTAACATTCATGTTAAAATAGAAATAACTATTGCAAAGCTAATTAGAACAAACAAAAATTGTGGCGCCATCTACTGTGCAAAATGAAGTGACACTCTGTTAATGCAAAAGAAATGTATTTTCCCCACAACAAAATATTGCAGAATTTTATGTAAATAAAATAATATACCGATTTATTTCTAACATGCAATTGTTATGGGTATACATATATGTGTATAATATATGTATATTATTTGTATTATTTAATATGTTTATATAAATTTATAAATAAATTTATACATAAAATTTTTTTTTGCTATATTTACATTGTTTTTTTTTATTAACAACTAGGTATTTTCGCATTATGTGCTTTAGATGTTGGTGAATTTTTACTCCCTTTATATTAACTCGTAGTGTCTGCTTGTCGAAAAAATTTTGGATCGATTTTAACCAATTTTCCGTGAGCCATTCGATCTGAAATTTTGCAGGAAGGCTCGTGGTAATAACAGAAATGATCTAACAAATTTTTAGAGTGATGCCAAAACAATGGAAACTTTTAAATTTTTCTACCAGAGTTAATAAAAAAATGTACAAAGGGTTTGTTTTTATTATATTATTACCAAAACGACCACAAAAACAACAAGTCCAGCTATGACAACAACACAACATTTAGAATAACAACAAGAACAATATAGAAACATCATATTTTTCATTTTTTTTTAATTTTTCAGAGATTTCCCTGGACCTGTTTCACCTATTTTAATGATTTTTGAAATAGAAATCTTCCCATGAATTTGGTGAATCATTCTCACTAAAAATGATCACTGTAGCTGCACTATTAAGGGCGTGATCGTGACAAGAACAACATAGAAAATTATATTTTTGCAAGACTTTTTATAGTTCTTTATTCAAATCTCGGGCCCTTATCGACCGATTTGGACGATTTTAAATAGAAAACTTTTCAGTATGCAAGTGAATCATTTTTTATGTCAACGAGCACCCTAGCTGCCCGATTGATGCCGTCATCGTGATTTCCACAGACGGACAGACGGACAGACGGACATCGCTATATCAACTCCGGTTGTTATAAGGATCACAAATATATATATTTTATGGGGTCCAAAATTTTTTTTCTAATTATTACAAACGGAATGACAAACTTTTATATACCCTCTGCACACTGGAGTGGAGGGTATAAAAATGGACCGCTCATGACCATATTTGCTAAAGTCACTTATTTTTCGCAGAAATCACAAATAAAATTTTAAAACAAGTAAGAAAATTATAGTCGGTCTAGACCGGCTATACGATGCCCTGTACCATGCGTTTAGAGACCCGCTCTCTTAGATCCAATTAATTAGATATAGAAAATAAGCAATAACCAAATTTGAGTGGCATTGTTATTAATTTTGTTGCCTTCGTATATGAAAAAGTTCATGTCGGATGCTATATTTACATGGGGACCAAGTCGAAAAATGGATCGATTCTGACCATATTTGGTAAGGTTATATATTTGTTTTTGATAGATTTAAGTGAAGATCGGGAATCAGCTTCATTTGGGGGCTATGAATAAGATTTGTCCTATAGGGCTTAGTTTTGGACTACTGTTAAGTGGATGTTATAAACATACATAAACCCCATTTGAGCGAGATCTACATGATAATTTGGATATAATGGCAATTTAAAACGATCTTATAGGGATCATTTGTATAGTGACTAGGTCTTAATAGAAACCGATTGTCACCAATTTCAATAGCGATCATCCCATGGCCGATAACACCTTATGTACTAAATTTTATAAAAATATATTCATATTTGCGACCTCTAGTTCGATTACAGGTTTTAATTGGATACACTGACGGACGGACGGACAGACGGACAGACGGACATCGTTAAATCGACTTAGAAAGTGATTCTGGGTGAAATATTTCTAATAGTTACAAGCATCAGCAGAAAGTCATTATACCCTCACATAGTGCTATAAGGTATAAAAAATCTATGCAATATTTTGGTTTTTCATAAATTTAAATGAAGATGGGGAATCTATTTGTATTGGCGACCTGTAGTTTGATTACAAGATTTACGGAGGCAGACAGACAGATGGACATCACAAAGGCGTGATTCTGATTCGATCGGTATAATAAAAGGTGGGTCTAGCTTAGCTTTTATTGGCAATTACAAACCAGCGTAAATTCATTATTTCTTAATTACATAGTAGTATAAGGTATAACTAGAAAACGAAGTCTACAGTATCCACCGCCCTTAAATGATGTATGTTGTTATAAAAGGATTTATTGACATAAATTGATTTTACCACTGAATGAAGTACCCAAAAATTAGTTAAGTCTAGCCACCTACAAACTGGATTTGTTAACTAGTGTAATTACTTTTTAATCATTTGATTGCTAACTAAGGCTCTGTTAGTAAAATAAATAATTTTTCTCTTCTACTATTTTACGAAAATATTATATAAATGCAGATCACCAATGGAACAAAGCTCACAAAACTCACTAATGTTGCCTTGATATTATTTTCAACTGATACATTATATAATTCATGAAAGCTTTCAATTTTTATTTATTATTAGCTGCCAAGTATTCAACTTTGTATTTCCTTTTTTATTGTTACTGCACACAGGCTTACCAAATACATTTGCCTTGTTTTATATTTAAATCTTAATTTATTTTATGGTGCTATTAAAGTATTTATAATTCAATAATTTTTATTTGAACGTTCTTAGTCAACTTATGAAAGTCAAAAAACTATAAATTGGTTTATTTCAGCTTCTGCTGCACCATGAACATCAGTATCTTGAAATCCGGTTATATTATGCATAATTATGTATAAGATATTTTTCTAAATAAAATAAGAAGACCCACAAATGAGCCAAAGCTAATAAAAGACAATTTAGTCAAAAGAATATGAAATATAAAATTAATTCTATTCATTTTGGTGTATTTAAGAATGATTTAGTGTGCGATTCAAATTGTTTTCTGTAAACACTTACGACTTGCAATAAGTATTGCTTTTCTTTAATTTTGTATTATTATATTATTTTAATATTTCATATTCTTTTGAACAGATTGTCTTTTTTTTTAACTTTGGGTCATTTGTGTTTTTATACATAAAATAATTTTATAACAAAATTGATTAAATGTTGTTTTAATTTATACTAGCAGATTCCAACACTCGAAATTCAAGTGCAAATTCTAGGAAATTTTATTTTTCATTTAATAAAGACCCCAAAGTTATGCTTCACTATTCAATACATTTCAAATGAAGAAAGAAATTGTTTAAACTCAACACATTAACACAAACACATTAACAAATTTAATAAACACACACACGTATGTGTTAGTAGCAACTTTAAACGACCAGAACTTCACAAAAATATTCCAGACGATGAAAATATGTAAAGCTGGGTAACAGCTAAAAAGAAACTCCTTTCAAATGATAAATTGTATGTCAAAATCGGGGTAAAACTGTTAAACTTACGCCGGTAACAAAAAATCGCCTACCTATTAATAATATAGATTGCCAGCAATAAGCAGATAATTGCACTAAAGATATATCACAAAGGATTATTTTGATCCCAGGAGCACTGAAGAGTTAAATAAATAAAAATTAACCAAATTCATATTTTCCCCATTTAAACACACTTGAAATTTTCAATCGCTTGAGCCACCTCTAAATGTTTTTTGATTGGCCCAAAACTTGGTATTTCTCAGTTTTTTTGCTATTCGCATATTTCTAGGTGGTGCGACCGAGAGTTTGAACACTTTTTTTCTCCAAATAATGAAGGGACACCCTAATATATCTATAATTTTTTGTGACTGATGTTTTGTTCTACCGTTTTATCCCGATTTTGACCAATCGTATATTATTTGAGAGGTATTTCTTTTTGGTTGATTTGCAGATTTACAGATTCTTAAATTTTTCCTTTATTTTGAGTAAATTGCATTTAAAGTTGCTACTAACACATACATAAAATTACACAATGCTATGTATGTGTTTATTAAATTTCTTAAATGGCTATAATTGATTAGCATACTTTTAGGGTCTTTATTTAATGAAAAAATAAAATTTCCTAGAATTTGCTCACGAATTTCGAGGGCTGGAATATATATATATATATATATATATATATATATATATATATATATAAACTATATTTCTGCATTGAGAAGCTTATTTGATGCAGCATAATATTCCTTATAAACTAACATAATCTTCAATTTGTCAATACTTTTAGTATTTGGTATGATAAACCTTTTGAAATATAACAGCATTAAGGCGATATTTCATTGAATCAACCAGTTTTTATATAATTTCCGGCTGAATTTAATTCCATTATTCTCGCAATGCTGTTTTTAAGCTTTTTTTGGTAGAAATCTTGTGTTTGCGGATGTTAGTTTCTAACAACGTCCATAAATTCTCGATAATGTTTAAGTCAGGAGACTGTGCCGGTGGTTCCATGATATGGAGCCAATTCCATATAAGCCATGTCTGCACTACTACTACTACGAAAGTTGTGACGTCCACGCAGTTTATCAGCAATCTGTATCAAGTTTTCTTTTAGAATACTAAGTACATCATTTTATTCATGTTCCCTGCAATTAAAACTAAATTTCCAACTCCTGATGCTGCCATTCATGACCAAACCATGACACTACCATCACCGTGTTTTACAGTCGCACGCAAATTTTTTAACTGAAGCTGTGTATTAGGCTTCCGCCACACCATCGTCCTCCATCTGAGCCAAATATATTAAATTTCGATTCATCGGAAAACATGATAGTGTTTGAAAATTCTGAATCTTTAAAAAGTATTTTTTTTTTTTGTGAAATTTAATTGGCAGATTTTATTTTATTTATTTTTTTTTTTTTGGTTTATAAAGGACTTGTTTGGTGGTACTCGACCATGAAAGTCATGTGATCGCAAGAGACTATGAATTATTGTTGCACTACAGGCCTTACCAAGAGAATTGAACACCTCACCAGGCAATTTTTTTTTGCCGATAACTTGGGGATTTAATTAATTTTCCATTTTTCGTCGTTCTCAGTAAGATTTTTATTTGTTACCTTTCTGCCCTTTTTCCATCTATTTTCTCTCAAAAACCGTTTATAATATGCAGAACTGTAGTAGACGATATATTCACTTGTTCAGCAATTTCACACTGACCTTTCAATTGTTTATAATTTTGGATAACCAACTCCCGTTGTTCAATAGTTGTGCGTCGGCCCATATTTTATGTTTTAGAAACAACGAAAAGTACATTGGTTTTCGAATGTTTATTTTATAATATTTATTTTTTCGCGAAATGATAATTTTATAAGTTCAGTAAAAAAACCTATTACAACTCGACCAACGGTATCAATATCGTTAAAAGTTGACTGCATCAAATAAGCTGCTCAATGTAGAAATATAGTTTTTTACTTTTTATTTTATTTAAAATCTACAAAACAAACTGCAAAATATATGAAATATCATTTTTGAATAAAAAAGTACACTCTTTAAAATGGCGTTTTTATTTTTTTGGTGTCGTATTTGGTTCAGAAGTTAATGTACGATAAAATTGAATTTTTGCCCTGCATCAAATAAGCTGACACCCAATGTACATATCGTCAAATTAAATAATTATATATACTAGCAGATTCCAGCCCTAGAAATTCGAGTGCAAATTCTAGGAAATTTAATTTTTTCATTAAACAAAGACCCTAAAGGTATGCTAATCAATTATAGCCAATTCACAAACCAACACAAAAAAACAAACTAATTTTTAATTACAAACACATTAACGAATTTAATAAATACACACATAGCATTGTGTAATTTTATGTATGTGTTAGTAGTAACTTTAAATGCAATTTACTCAAAATAAAGGAAAAAATTTAAAAATCTGTAAATCTGCAAAACGGCTCAAAAGAAATGCCTTTCAAATAATATACGTTTGGTTAAAATCGAGATAAAACGGTAGAACAAAACATCGGTCACAAGAAATCGCCTAGCCTATTGATATTATAGAATAATGCATAAAACAGAAAAAAAGTAAAGGAAAGTTTATTTTCTGTGAAACCCCGAATAATAAAATAATAACTTTTCTTGTGAGAGAGAAAAAAGCAAAAAATTCCTAAAAGTTTAAACCCTGGTTAACCGGGCTTTTACTATACATTATTAATAATATCCGAATTTTTTTTTACGATCAATATTGCTGGTTTAGAAATTTTAGCACATTTGACGTATGCATTTCCAGCAAAAATATATTTTTAATTCATGTCGTTGATTATTCGATCTCTAAAAAATCTCTTTTGAAATTAAAATAAAAATTATTAAAAATTCGTTGAATATCTCCAAAAAAATAGATCCCAACATTTTTTAGAATATCCCCTGTCTCCAAATGATTTTTTTTTTTTGGCTATTTGGCAAACAAAATATCCCCAAGTTAGGGTATATATCCTCAAGTGCGGCAAGCCTGATTGCACAAATCATTGTCTTCATTATGTGGCACAAACAATTATTGTTACCACTAACATGCTGACAAACTTACTTAAGTTACAAAAAACACCTGTTATATTTTGTGGCAAACAAGTTTATTTTGTTTGAATGTTTTGATTTTCTTAAATTTTGTACAGCAAGTTTTTCCAGAAATTGTATAATTTAGTATTTCTATTTTTTTTTCCATTAAAATATAAAAAGTTATAGAAATTTAGCTAAGTCACTAACAGTTAAAAACAACGATATAAGATGAGTGCTACAAGCACCAATAAATTTAACATGGATGAAATTTATCTTTTATGGATCCTATGAAAATTATTTCAAGTAGTACATAGGACTACATGCTAAATAACTACTACTATCCATTTTACCATTATTATACCCTATACCACTATGTGGTTTGGGTATAATGACTTTGTGCTGCTGTTTGTAACAACCAAAAATATTTGTCCTAGACCCATCTTTAATTATACCGATCGAATCAGAATCACTTTTTGAGTTGATTTAACAATGTCCGTCCGTCCGTCCGTCCGTCCGTCTGTGTGTCCATGTAAAGCTTGTAATCAAACTGCAGGTCGCAAATATGAATATATTTTGATGAAATTTGGTATTTGTTCTTTTATCGGCCATGGGATGAACGCTATTGAAATTGGTGAGAATCGGTCCATGTTCAGACCTAGCCCCCATACAAATGACCCCTATAAAATCGACATAAATTGATATAAGATCCAAATTGTCGTATAGATCTTACTCAAATTGGGTTTGTATGTGTTTATTACATCCATTAATGAATAGTCCTAAAATGATCCCTATGGGACAACTCTTAGTCATAGGCCCCATATAGAGCTGCTTCCCGATCTTCACTTAAATCTATCAAAAAACAAAAATATTCCACTGATTCATCTCAAATTTTGTTTGTATATATTTTCCCAAAATACAAGAGACTTTATGAACCATGGTCAAGATCGGTCCATTTTTGGACCTAGTTCCCATATAGACACAGCATCCGATATGAACTTTTTCATATCTGCAGCCAAAAAAATTAATAAAAATGCCACTCAAAATTGGTTTATGCTTATTTTCTGTATCCAATTAGTTGGTCCTAGGAGATAGGGTCTCTAAACGCATGGTATAGGGTATCGTATAGTCGGTCTAGACCGACTATAATTTTCTTACTTGTTATAAATATTTCTTTGTTGAATCTTTTAATGAGCACTGCACTAGAGAATTTCCCCCTCTGTGGCTTCGAATTAATCGAATTGTTTTGGATGATCAAAAATATTAATAGAGTGAGATTAAGATGGAATCTTGAAGAGATAAACAGAACGCGTTCGTCATATATTATAAGGGTGGATCAATAAATCTCTCAATTAAAGACAGTTTTTTTTTTTTGAAAAAAATTTTATTTTTCAGCTAAACAAACTCTATCCACAGTTTCCCCAATTTCTGTTTAATCATTTGGAAATAACATGATTCTCAAGGTTTCATCATTGGAGCTTAATTTCTTCCTGCGAGCTGTTTCTTTACGTTTCAAAATAGAAAAAAGTAACAGTGTGCAAATCCGGAGAATATGGCCGATGAAGTGATTCGGAGCAACAATTCATTAAATTTTGAATAGAAGTGTTTATGGCCAATTGAGTACAAACGCGATAACCATTTAAACAAAAGCTTTCTAAAACCCAACTGATCTTTAAAATTGAAATCACAGCGCCATATGCTATCAAAAATCTTGCACTCTTTCACTCTCCAATCGGTCAACACCACATCGTGAATTTTTCAACGTCAACACCACATCGTGAATTTTTCAACGTTTACGGCTGTAGGGACCCCAATTGCCCGTTCAGAATGTCACTAGTGCTTATGCGACCACATAGAAACTCCTATAGGGTTAATTTTTGGACTACTGAAGAATGGATGTAATAAACATACACAAAGCCAATGTGACCGAGATCTATGTAATAATTTGGATATTATGTCCATTTAAGTCGATCCCACAGATGTCATTTGTATGGGGACTAGGTGTGAACATTATCCGATTTTCACCGATTTCAATAGCTTTCATCAAATTATATTCATATTTGCGACCTGTAGTTTGATTACAAAGTTTACGTTGACACTCAGATGGACGGACGGACGGACATCGCTAGATCGACTCAGAAAGTTATTCTGAGAAAGTGATTCTGAGTCGATCGGCGTAATAAGAGATGGGTCTAGGTCAAATATTTTTTTGGTAGTTACAAACACAAAGTCATTATATCCCGAACACATAGTGGTATAGAGTATAACAAGCGACACCCAACGTGTTCGCGGTACTATTTTGCTCTTTTTGCTTGGAAAGAGCTGACATTGATGTCTTCTATGTCCATCACTGTCAATTAGTTGACTTGATCCTATGACCTTTTTCCGAAACTCATAATCGACCTAGAGTAACTATAACTTTCTAACTTGTTTTCAATTACTTGTGATTTCATTGTTGTTTCTATTTATTTATTAACTAATGACATTAATCATTTCTTCTAAGAAAACGTTAAAGTTTACAATTCATGCTTCCTTTCAACAACAAAATGAATTAAAAAGTTAAATAAACCACTTTTTCATTGACCTTTATAGATATGTATACGTATATAAAAACGTTTAAAATAAAAATGAAGTGTTATATAACGGGTGATTTTTTTGAGGTTAGGATTTTCATGCATTAGTATTTGACAGATCACGTGGGATTTCAGACATGGTGTCAAAGAGAAAGATGCTCAGTATGCTTTGACATTTCATCATGAATAGACTTACTAACGAGCAACGCTTGCAAATCATTGAATTTTATTACCAAAATCAGTGTTCGGTTCGAAATGTGTTTCGCGCTTTACGTCCGATTTATGGTCTACATAATCGACCAAGTGAGCAAACAATTAATGCGATTGTGACCAAGTTTCGCACTCAGTTTACTTTATTGGACATTAAACCAACCACACGAATGCGTACAGTGCGTACAGAAGAGAATATTGCGTCTGTTTCTGAGAGTGTTACTGAAGACCGTGAAATGTCGATTCGTCGCCGTTCGCAGCAATTGGGTTTGTGTTATTCGACCACATGGAAGATTTTACGCAAAGATCTTGGTGTAAAACCGTATAAAATACAGCTCGTGCAAGAACTGAAGCCGAACGATCTGCCACAACGTCTAATTTTCAGTGAATGGGCCCTAGAAAAGTTGGCAGAAAATCCGCTTTTTTATCGACAAATTTTGTTCAGCGATGAGGCTCATTTCTGGTTGAATGGCTTCGTAAATAAGCAAAATTGCCGTATTTGGAGTGAAGAGCAACCAGAAGCCGTTCAAGAACTGCCCATGCATCCCGAAAAATGCACTGTTTGGTGTGGTTTGTACGCTGGTGGAATCATTGGACCGTATTTTTTCAAAGATGCTGTTGGACGCAACGTTACGGTGAATGGCGATCGCTATCGTTCGATGCTAACAAACTTTTTGTTGCCAAAAATGGAAGAACTGAACTTGGTTGACATGTGGTTTCAACAAGATGGCGCTACATGCCACACAGCTCGCGATTCTATGGCCATTTTGAGGGAAAACTTCGGAGAACAATTCATCTCAAGAAATGGACCGGTAAGTTGGCCACCAAGATCATGCGATTTGACGCCTTTAGACTATTTTTTGTGGGGCTACGTCAAGTCTAAAGTCTACAGAAATAAGCCAGCAACTATTCCAGCTTTGGAAGACAACATTTCCGAAGAAATTCGGGCTATTCCGGCCGCAATGCTCGAAAAAGTTGCCCAAAATTGGACTTTCCGAATGGACCACCTAAGACGCAGCCGCGGTCAACATTTAAATGAAATTATCTTCAAAAAGTAAATGTCATGGACCAATCTAACGTTTCAAATAAAGAACCGATGAGATTTTGCAAATTTTATGCGTTTTTTTTTAAAAAAAAGTTATCAAGCTCTTAAAAAATCACCCGTTATTAGGGTGGCCCTTCGTTATATGGAAGGAAAAAAAAGTGTTCAAACTGTCGGTCTCACCCCCTAGAAATATGCGAATAGCAAAAAAACTGACAAATACAAAGTTTAGTCGTGGCGCAAAGCGATTGAAAATTTCAAGTGTGTTTATATGGGGAAAATATGACTTTTTTTCAGATTTTACGAAAATTTCGTTCTATAGTTTAATTCTTCCAACAAGCTGTTACATAATTCGGGATCAGTATTAAAGTATCCTTTCAAAAGGCTATAAAACTTCAAAATCGTGTGAAACCTCGCCAAGAAATAGCAAATGCCCCAGACCACTTTCGTGCCAAAAAAAAACTAGGTCATGAAATTTGATGGCATTTTTTTCAACTTTGAGAAATTGATTAAAGCCATCATTCTTTTTTTGTCTCTATATATATAAGTACTCAGATATGAAGTATTGTTTTAAACACAAATCAAGCTATATCTTTTCCCCTAATTGATAAGGCAGAACTTGTTAATAGCCTGAAGAAACTTAAAGTTTCATTTACTCATGGACCTGATGGAGTACCTAGTTCTATACTCAATTATTGTGCTACTACCTTGGCAACACCACTGAGAGCTTCTTACATCATTCCATTATTTAAATCTGGAAATAGATCGGATGTTTCTAATTACCGTGGTATTGCTAAACTTAGTGCAATCCCTAAGCTTTTCGAGAAATTTATTACAGATTTTTTGTGCTATCACTCATCGTCAATTTTGTCACCAGTTCAACACGGATTTCGTAAAGGATGATCTACCGTTACAAATGTGCTTCATTTTACGACAATAATTAACGATGGTTTTGTCAAGAAAAAACAAACGGATGCAATATACACCGATTTTAGTAAGGCTTTCGATAAAGTAAACCATAACCTTCTACTGATCAAATTGGATTTATTAGGTTTAACACCATTAAGCCTTAAATGGATAAAATCATATCTTTCTGAGAGAACACAACGTGTAATGTATAATAATATGTCATCTAAAGATATTACTGTGACTTCTGATGTTCCTCAAGGCAGTCATCTTGGACCAATTCTTTTTTCCCTTTTCATCAATGATCTTCCAAAAGTGATAAATTTTTGCAACGTTTTAATATACGCTGATGATGTTAAAATTTTTTTAAGTTACTGTCAACATAATGATCATATTCATCTTCAATCAGATCTCAACAATTTCTTTTCGTGGTGTAACCGTAACCTAATGGAACTAAATTTGAAAAAATGTAAATGTATGCGTTTTTCTAGAAATAATGTTTTTCCTGCTAACTACTTTTTGGGCGGATATCAGCTTGAACTTGTTGATACTTTTCTGGATTTAGGGATTCTACTTGATCCTAAATTAAACTTTGTATCTCACGTCACCATGACAGTTAATAAAGCTAGAGGTACACTCGCCTTTATTAAAAGATGGGCAAAAGAATTTATTGATCCTTACATAACCAAACAACTTTTTACATCTCTTGTAAGACCTATTTTAGAATATGGGTCAATAATATGGGATCCCTTCTATAACATTCATATTCAACGAATCGAGTCTGTACAGAAACAATTTCTACTCTTTTGCTTACGTGGCTTACCTTGGAATTCTGCAATTAATCTACCTTCATACGTTGGTCGACTAAAATTAATAAAATTACCTACTTTGGAAAGCCGTAGGACTATGCTAAAAGTGACATTTATGATCAACCTAATTAATGGTGAAATCTGTTTTGACTTTCTTGTCAACAATATAACTTTTAATGTTCCTCAACGAGTATCACGCCAATTCCAACCACTCTTTGTTAAATCTTTTCAAACCAACTATGCTTTAGCTGATCCTTTTAGAAGAATTTGTTGTGTTTATAATAATCTTTATCAATTAATTGATTTTTCGTTGAACACTGATGTAATTAAGCATAATATCATTATTTTCTTAAATTCCTAACTATTTGTTTTTATTTTTAAATCATTTAATTGTTTCAATACATGTACATATGTAATTATATCATTTATACAGGTCTGTAAGGATTTATTCCATTGACCTAATAAATAAATAAAAAAAAAAAATACCACATTGTTAACCTATTGCGCATTGAGACCGAAAATTGGAAATATTTTTGATAAAATTTTTAAAACTCCTTTTTCAAGTTTGAAAAAATTTTCTTAAACAAAATTTAAAAAATGAATCTATCATTGTAAGGTTTTATGAAATACATGTTGCAGATTAACTGTGTGATTTTTTAAGTAAATCCCTCTACCAGAATTTTTTTGACAAGGATTTTATTTTCGCGGATTTCGAGAAAAATTGAATTTTTGTGAAATATTCTGTAAATGTACTCTCTCTAAATACTTTGTATGAAAAATTCATCACTTTTGTGCTTTTAAATATTATATTCTATCTTAATAGCCTAGGGTTTCGGAAAAAAATAATATGACTCAATTAACCCTCTTGGAATTGGGGTCACATATGACCCCAAACTAATAAAAGACAATTTATTCAAAAAATTCAAATATTTTTTAAGTGCTGTCCAATTTTTAGATGCGACACTTAAAATATAATAACCAAATATGTAGAAGTTTCGTCCCAAAAATTTGGGACAAATCCGAGAACCTTAACCCATTATTTGCCAAGGCCAGCTTTGGATTTTAAGATATTTTAAAATAAAAATTACCTAAAACGAGTTTTTCTATTAAACTCGTTGATACCACTATTTAGAATTTAAGAAACATAATTCGGTTAATTTTTATTTATTTAACCATTCAGTGCTCCTAGGATCAAAATAATCCATTGTGATATATCTTTGGTGCAATTATCTGCTTATTGCTCGCGAATATAAATTAAAACAACTTTTAACCAGTTTTGTTATAAAATTACTTTATGTAATAAAGTAATAGCTGAATTTCTTGCTGTCTCACCCACCAATTTGGTGGATATTGATAAAAAACGCAAAAAAAAAAAATTTCAGGTCAATCGGCGAAGATGCCATTACTTATAATGGTTGACATTTTTTGATTTTTTATAATCGGTCGCTTTATATTATCTTCAATGTCACCTACATGTTTTGAAACTTCTACCATTTTATTTCCCAGTTTTAAATAGTTTATAAAATAAAAGTAAATTTCAAATATAATAATATATATAAAAGGTAATATTAAATTAATACTACTCTTAATGGAATAAATTACAAAATTAAATCAAAGTGAATTTCAAAAAACGTCCTATTTTTTAGACATATGACTTAAGTTGTTTTAATTTATATTCGCGAGCAATAAGCAGATAACTGCACGAGAGATATATCGCAATGGATAATTTTGATCTCAGGAGCACTGAAGGGTTAAATAAATAAAAATTAACCGAATTATTTTTCTTAAATTCTAAATAGTGGTATCAACGGGTTTAATAGAAAAACTCGTTTTAGGTCATTTTTATTTTAAAATATCTTAAAATCCAATGCTGGCCTTGGCAAATAATGGGGCGTTAATGTCCTCGGATTTATCCCAAATTTTTGGGACGAAACTTCTACACATTTGGTTATTATATTTTAAGCGTCGCATCTAAAAATTGGACAGCACTTACAAAATATTTGAATTTTTTGAATAAATTGTCTTTTATTAGTTTGGGGTCATATGTGACCACAATTCCAAAAGGGTTAATGGAGTCATATTATTTTTTTCCGAACCCTAGGCTATTATGATAAAATACAACATTTAAAAGAAGAAAAATCATGAATTTTTGATACAAAGTATTTTATCCAATTTTTCTCGAAATCCGCGAAAATAAAATCCTTTTCAAAAAAATTCTGGCAGAGGGATTTACTTAAAAATTCACACAGTTAATCTGCAACATGTATTTCATAAAACCTTAAAGTGATAGATTCATTTTTTTAAATTTGGGTTAAGAAAATTTTTTCAAACTTGAAAAAGGAGTTTTAAAAATTTTATCAAAAAAATTTCCAATATTCGGTCTCAATGCGCAATAGGTTAACAATGTGGTAATAAAACAATACTTCATATCTGAGTACTTATATGTATAGAGACAAAAAAAGAATGATGGCTTTAATCAATTTCTCAAAGTTGAAAAAAATGCCATCAAATTTCATGACCTAGTTTTTTTTTTTGGCACGAAAGTGGTCTGGGGCATTTGCTATTTCTTGGCGAGGTTTAATTCGATATTGAAGTTTTATAGCCTTTTGAAGGGATAAGTTAATACTGATCCTGAATTATATAGCAGCTTGTCGGAAAAATTAAACTATAGAACGAAATTTTCGTAAAATCTGAAAAAAGTCATATTTTCCCCATATAAACACACTTGAAATTTTCAATCGCTTTGCGCCACGACTAAACGTTTTCTGATTGGCCCAAAACTTTGTATTTCTCAGTTTTTTTGCTATTCTCATATTTCTAGGGGGTGAGACCGACAGTTTGAACACTTTTTTTATTAAGGGTAACCCTATTATATATACATAAATACAATTGTACTTTTAAGATAAAATCATTAAACCATTATTAAATAAATTTATATCTCTATTAAAAAAATAACCAGAATATAGTTAATTCTCATACAATGTCAAAAGTTGGAATTATCAATACAACCTGGCAACACTTACATTTATTTCTGGTATACCGCGAGCCAACCATGGTTTTAAATGCTCTAAAGAACCCATAAAACATTTTATCAATTCGGGATCATCTCGTCTACACTGTTTAATGTACTCCGCTAGAAATAAAATAAAAAACAAAATAGAAAAATTAAAAAAAAAATAAATAAATAAATTAATACGAAAAATTCTACATAAATTTTTATTTAACATAAGACGTAAGTTAATTTATTTTTACAAGAGTCATATTTTCAAAATTACACTCACTGACTGTGCCAGTCGAAAAAAATTGCCTCTCTGCCCTCTGTTTGAGGTCCAGGCAATCGCACTGTGTCATTGATTTTACGAGTTATAACGATCGTGGTTGCGATTTTATCGACAGTTTTGTCCAAAAAGCCATCAAAATCTGAATGTTAGGGTTTGGTATATTCTCAAAACTTCGAGCCTGGAATATGTTGAACAACATCGAGAACACCTTTCGATCAAGATAGATATTGCCAAGAAATGTGTTATTCATTAAATAACAACTAGGAAATTATATTTTTTCTTTCAATGTTTTTTTATTCTTTATTTATATAAAAAAATTACGAATATTTAAATAAAAGTCGCTAAATCTGAATTTTTAAATTTAAATTCATTAAATTTCATTATAAATATTTGATGAACACACAGAAGAAATATTAATGGGATTGTTAATAAATAATTTTACGAGCGCCTACAGTTACGCTAATCAATTTTTGGCAATTCACAATTCATCGCAGGGCAATTAAAATGTACCCTTTTTTGACACCATCAATAATATATTAGGCTCTCATAAAATTATTTATTATAAATATTTTATTTAATTTAATTTAATATATTTTTAACACATATTATACATAAATTTTATTATTCTGCACTTCTCCTCCATAGGAAATACAACTATGCGAAAGTTCACACTCCTACGTATACGCATTTTGCTTAAAAGTGGTAGAAAGATTTACCTTCATGAATTTATTCAAAAAGTGCTATCTGCATTAATAATTATTTTAAAGAGAAAGTGTAAAACTAATCTATTTATAAGATCTGAAATATTTGTCGATTGATTTGCCACAATATCTATTAAGAAATAATTGTACAAATCATGAATGATATCAAAATTTAAATTATATTTGATAGTTATATCAGAGAACAGTTTGAGATCAAAAATTTATATTGCTGTCATAGGTAGATAGCGCTTTTTGAATATAAGCCCTCGATATAGATAATAGTGCGTGCGTTTACATAAGAGGAAAATCTAGTTTTAGTTGAAATCTCTTTCAAAATCTATACCGTTTACATCTAACTTTTTTGACATTTTGTGAGATTTTGTTTCCACAACAATATATAGCTGATTTAAATAAAACATATAACTAGAAATACCAAAAATATTCAAAACAATAAGAAAATGGAAATATGGAAAATTCTAAAAAGGTGTAGATTTTTTTTTACTATATTATGCATCAAGAATGAAAAAAGCACAAACTGAAATAGAAATTTTGCGAAAAACTCAGCATTTGTTAAATGTGTTGCTTGAACAGCAAAAACAAATTCATTTTCCACAATAATTATTTAGCAGATTGGAATGGGCACATGTCAGTATAAAAAGTTATAACTTTTCAATTACTAAATATTTTTTTATTATAACTAATAATATAACCTCGCCCGTCGTCTTTCGATTACGAGCCGCCTCTATACTGGGCATAGGTTGTCTACAAGATTACTCCATCTATCTTCGTCCAGGACCGTCTGCTTCAAGACCGTTTTGTTCAAGATGGTTTATTTCACACAATGTTTTTCTTCGCCAGGTAGTTCTTGGTCTTCCTACCCTTCTACTTCCCTAGGGGTTGTATACCAAAGCTTGGTGTGACATACTTCGTCCGATGGCTTACGAAGTGTATGTCCTATCCATCCAAACTTCTTCCGCCGAACTTCCACATTTATATCGTACATATCCGTTCTCGCCCAGAGTTCTTCGTTTGTTATTCTATTGGGCCAGAACACCCTAAGGATTCTGCGAAGACATCTATTGACAAAAGCGCACAGTTTGTTTTTTGTATTGACTCCGTTACAAACCATGTTTCACATCCGTAGAGCAGGACAGAAAGGACACAAGCCTTATACAAACGGATTTTCGTGCTGAGGCTGTAGTCTTTTGAGCTCCATACCTTGCGAAGTTGAGTGTATGAGCCCAGCGCCTTCTTTATTCTATTTTGCACATATTTTAGGATACCACCATTTTCAGATATTATACTTCCAAGGTAAGTAAACTCCTCAACATGTTCAACTTGATGCTCCAAGAAGTTTAGTTGCTCTGTTGACGTTGTGTTTATCGGCATTTCTTTGGTTTTTCCTACATTTATCTTAAGCCCAACTTTGGAGGATTCAAGTTCCAGGTCTTTAAGTTTGCATTGCATATCAATAAAACTGTGGGAGAGCTCACATGTGTCGTCAGCATAATCTAGGCCCTCCAGTCGAGAACCAGGTTCTAAAGGATTCTACAAAATGCCACGCGCTTTGTTCTCATTCGCACGATAGTGGCGTTAACAAACAGCCTTGTCTTACCCCAGAAATTGTCTGAAAAGGCTCGGACATCTTTCCTTCATGTAGAACCGTGCATTTAAAATTCTCATAACTGTTTTTATTATAGAAATGATTTTGTTAGGCACACCTATGTTCTCCAATTCAGCCCAAATGCACTCTCTGTGGATGGAGTCAAATGCTTTTTCGTAGTCCACAAAAAGAAGGTACAGGGATGACCGCCTTTCAACAGATTGCTCTATAATGATTCGAAGCGTATTTATCTGATCAACGCACGATCTGCCACTTCTGAAACCTGCTTGCTCTTTTCGCAACAGTTCGTCTACTTGATGAATCATTCGTTCCAGAATTATTTTCATGAAGATTTTCATCACCGTGCAGAGAATCGTAATACCACGCCAATTGTTACAATCCGTTGCATCACCTTTCTTTCGCAGTTCTACAATTATGCCACTTGTCAAGTCAGACGGAAACGTTTCAGAATTCCATATTTGTACGAAGAGTAGTTGTAATATGTTTGCAAATAGTTCGGTGTCAGTTTTAAGAACTTCAGCTGTTATGTTATCTATTCCTGCTGTTTTGCCATTTCTTAGAGTTCTAATGGCGTCAATCACTTCATCCCTTGAAGGACGATCCGTTCTAATGGGCAGAGTGGTACCGTTATTGTTTCTTGTAACGGTCACATTTTCATTTTAAATATTTAAAACACTCATGAAGTGTTCTCTCCAACGCTTCAACTGTTCATCGACGATGGTTATTAGCGTTCTGTCAGAGGACTTCACTGGTAATGCGCGTTTGTTACCAGTGCCGGCAATTTGCTTTGTAATAACAAACAGGTCTTTCATGTTATGAGCCTTAGCTGCATTTTCCGCTTCTATGGTCATATCGCGTATTTCTTTCTTTCTATCTTCTCGGACTGACCGTTTTACCTGTTTGTCTAGCACTCGATATTGATTTTGTGCTTCATTCATTTTAGTTATATCGTTGATGCAATTAATTTTATCTTTTTGACTTGCACGTTGATCAATCAAATTCCATGTTTGCGGATATATAAAGTCTTCGTTCTTTTTTGCCTTGTTTCCAAGCTTTGAAACACAGGCATCGATTATAGCGGCTTTAATATTCTTCCACTTTTCATTCACATTTTCTGCCGACGTTGATGGTTCGATTACGTTATTCCGCACTTGCTCTAGGAAGGCTTCTCGATGTCGCTGGGGCTCTAGTCTTTCGATGTTGTAGTTGGTTCTAGTCCGGCCTTGGGTTGACTTCACATTTTTTAATGTAAAAACAATCCTTCCAGATAATAAGTGGTGATCTGTTCCAATATCCGCTCCTCTCTGGTTCCGGACATCACACAAAGAGTTACTCCATTTGGCGCTAACACAAATATGATCTATTTGGTTTTGCGTGATGTTGTCTGGTGACATCCATGTAATTTTATGCAGCGTTTGTGTGGAAATAGGGTGCCACCAATTTTCATTTCGTTTATTCCACACAACTCAACTAGCCGTTCTACATTATCATTCATTTCGCCAATGCCATGCTTTTCCATAATATGTTGCAATTCCGCGCTGTCCGAGCCAACTTTAGCATCGAAATCACCCATTAAGATTTTCAAATCATTTTTATCAATACTCGCTAAAGTTAAGTTAAGGCCATCAAAAAAAGCATCCTTTGTTTCTTCTTGGGCATCCTCGGTAGGGGCGTAGCATTGTATAACTGTGAAATTTTTTTGGTGACCTTTAAATCTTATTAACAACATGCGCTCATTTACAAATTTGTGGTCCAATACGGCATTTCGAAATTTATTGTTTACTAACATTCCAACTCCGTATTGATGGATATCTTCTTCGTTGGGCATTCCTGACCAGAAGAAAGTATGTCTTTTGGAGGTTGTCATCTGACCGTATTGGTTCCATTTGATTTCACTCATGCCCAAGAACGCCAGGGGCTGCCATCTTTGTGCCTACAGGCCTGCTATTTGCGACAGTTATTTAATCCGCGCGGTTATTGGGGATATACCGTAATTTTTTTTTTTAATAATTAATATATCATTTCCTTTTTATTCATTTCCTTTTTTTAATGTAAATTTTTCAGTCACTGCGTTGTAATTTTCTCCTACAATATTAAAAAAAAACAGAAGTATCAAGTTTGACAAGATTTTGTGAGATTTTGCACAAATCTAATAAACAGCTAGATTTTGTTTTGTATGGCAAATCTAGTAAAAGTGAGCTACATTTCGCTCGAAATCTCGTATATACTAGATTTTGCTTAGATGTAAATGTCTATAAGTGAATAATTTTAAAAAACAAGTTTTGTATGAGACTTTCCTGATAGCTCGAAAAAATAATGACGAACTTCAATTCCTATACACAGAAAACAGAAACATTGTGGCTACCGAATTTATTACCAACCGAATTGCGATGATGCTAATTGCCGAATTTCGGGTATACTATGATTACAATTCTGTTGTCTTAACAATAAATATTTTATCATAAATAATAGAAAATTGTCACAGGATATTTCTGACTTTCGGTTGACGACTATTTTTTCTATGTATAGGACATGACATAGAGTGAAATAAGTCGAGAATCTTTGTTTGGATGTCCTCTATGAAATTTCACGGAAACTCTTTTTGTGGCACATTTTAAACCTTTATCTGCCATTTCCAGGGCTAATTTTAGTCCCGTTTTAAAAAAATACTACTAAATAGGCGTTCTAAGGTTTAAAATATTCCATTTGAATTGGCTGTCAATTTCACTACAGATCGCCAAAGAGTTAAAAGGCATTTATGCAAATATGACTATAAAAGCTTATTAGTAATTTCCGCAATTTGTATTATTTAAGCAAACAAGTTGTTTAACCTCGAACTCTGTACTTAAGCGGCCTGCCAATAAGTAGAAATTATACTTTTTTATTTACGACTCAGCCTATGATTTTAATATTTATATATTATTAGTTTATATTGGTTCTTTACGATTAAACACTCTCCATAGAGAGACGTTATCGGTATTAGATTATACAAAAAAAAAATCATGTGAGTCCGATCACAGGGAAGATGTGTAAACATCTAGTAATTAAAGATTTTTTATGTCATTTTTTAAAATCAAACAGAAAGCGTCATCTAAGTGATACATAGAAGACGCTTTTAAAACAGTGGCATAAAAAACAATTTTATATCATAATTTTTCACCAATGCAATCACAAGTCACACAGCGTTATCTGCTTCAGCTCACACCGATATGAGTTACGCTGTTTTTGTGATTGTATTGTGAAATAGAAATTTACCCCCCTGCGCGTATAGATGTTTACACATCAAAAAGAGTAAGCAAAGAAATTATACATGATCTTGCCATGTATATACAGATTTGGTGTTTAGGATCTCATGGTAAATAACTTTTTCTGTATAGGAATTTTTTAGGACCTTTGGCGCTATTAGCATACTGGATCCAAACATAAACCCTAAATATTGCCATATTAAATATTTCGAAAACCTTATATGATGGAGAAATTCAGATTTAAAATTCGCATTCATCATACCAAGGACTTTAGAAAAGTATATGGTCCCAGGTTCTATAAAATGTCGGCCTATATAACCTTTTTGCTATCGGGCCTCATTTAAGAGATATGGGCACAACGTTTACAATGACGAGTACCAAAATATTATTTACAAAATGTCAAAAGTCATTATCACATGATCAAAAATTTTTTGATATAATATCTTAAAGGAATTATATTAAAAAAAAGGGTATAAAACTCTTTATATATTGTAGCTAGCGATGTCAACTTTTTTCGAGCAAAAAGCGCAAACCGGTACTTGAAAAGCGCTAAAAGTGCATAAATTTTGAAATTTTTAGTCAATAATTAAAGAATTAACGGTACTATGTATTAAAGAATTTTAAAAACTTTATTAGACTTAAATTTTTTATTTAAAAAAAGAGATGGTTCCTTGACTGACTTTTTGAAGTTCTGTATTTCAATCGAAAATAAATCAGTTCCATCTCGATTTATCTATTTACTAAGATTAAACACAATTTTCATACTCTTAAAAATTCTTTTACAAAATCAATAAGATCTTCAGATTTTTTTGAAATAAGCGCTCTCATATTTTTTTCATTTATTATTTCAAAATTAGTTAAAAATTTAGCTCTATAAATAAGTGATCTACTGTACACTATTAACTCTTGTTTGATAATTTGCTCGACCGTATCTTCAATATTAATGTCAAAATAGGCCTTTTCAAAACGTTAAATTAACAAGAAAATTTCATTAAGTGCAGAGACAATCTCATCATTCATGTAATCAAGTTTTGCCTGTTAATATCTTCACTATTTATATATCTGAGAAATATATTTGAAATAGGTAAAAATGTGCATAACGAGAAATTTGTTTAGAAATCGCTAAAAGCGGTTAAAAAGAAAAATGGAAAGCGTCAACTTAACGTTTTTTGATGTGTAAACGTCTATACGCGCAGGGGGGTAAATTTCTATTTCACAATACAATCACAAAAACGGCGTAACATGTGAGCTCACATGTTATGCTGTGAGCCGTAAGACAAAATTGTTTCAGCTAAATCAACAACCCTTTGCTGGAAAGCGTTAAAAATTTCACAATATAAGCGTATAACATATACATAATTCAATAACCCCACAAGTATAACCAGAGTCGCTGCAGTTGTTTGCTATAAGTGATACATAGATGACGCTTTCTGTTTGATTTTAAAAAAGTGCCATAAAAAAATCTTTAATTACTAGATGTTTACACATCTCCCCTGTGATTGGACTCACATGATTTTTTAGTATTTATATTTTGCAAGCAATTAATTTCAATTAATATTAATAGCATAGCTTAAATATTCTTAGCGGATAAATCGACTCTGAAAGTGATTCTCTGACTAGGCTAAATTGTTTCGGTAGTTCCTATCTGAATTCATGATAAACAGGTCACAGAATATAAAAATGAGCTCAAATAACAAAATTTAATATTGTTATTTCTTTAGTTTTAGTTTGTTTAGCTGGATGCTATTGACGTTTATTCTTTAAGAACATGTTTTTTTAATGTTGCATCAAAGTTAATTATAAATTCAATTTCCGTATAAAGACTCACTTAGTTCCCAAAAATATACATATATATTTTTTTGCTTTAAACTAGGTTATTTTTGTTTAAATTAGTGTTTATGGATTTTTAGTAAACTTGTTTATAATGCAAAAATATATATACTTATATACTCGTATGTGTTGAACGAGGAAGAATGTCTAAAAAGTTGTCATTCCCATTGGTACACCCCGATAGGTAAAGTATATGCCAGTTGTTTGTATTGGTTCGTAAAACGATAAAGCAAAACACTTTAAAAATTTAGGAAAATTTTAAGAATTTATAAGTTAAATATACATTATTTGTAGGTTGAATTTTTTTTAAACAGTGAATCCTTTTCAGTGAAATTGCATTTCATTTTAAATTGATTTTGCTACTAAAAAATTGAATATTACATATAATAAATCAAACAATAAAGTTTGACTGGATTGAGGACAAAGGAGAGCGTTGGTGATCATTAATTGAATAAACAGACGGACGGACGGACGGACGGACAGACATCGCTAAATCGACTCAAAAAGTGATTCTGAGTCAATCGGTGTAATGAAAGATTGGTCTAAGTTAAATATTTTTGGTAGTTACAAACATCAGCACATAGTGGTATAGCAAATAAAATTTTTTTTGGTGAAACAGCCGTATTTATATGGGGCGTCTCATGTCAAGTGAACCAACTTTTGAAACCGATGTCTTCCGATCGGGATGAAATTTGCACCAAGGTTAGTCCTATTTGACAGTAGTCTAGACACAATATTTCAACAAGATCGGTCCAGAACTCTCTGAGTTAGAGGGGGTCAAAATTTGACATTTTGGCCAAACAGGTGTTTTTTCTCATCCATGTAACATTAGATAGCTATTTCTTCAATCTTTCGGAAAAAAAATTAAAAATTTTTTTGACTTTTTTTTGCAAAATCAAAATTTTTTTTCGATTTTTTTTTTTCTAAAAATGCCGTTTTTTGCTCAAAAGAAAGCTTAGGTTTTTCCTTTAAGAGCTTTTTGGTCGCTTAGTGGGATGCGAGTGAGATATCTATCAAAAAAAAATGTTTTGTAACTCAAGACAACGGTTTTTCAATTTTTAGCATATGCACAAATTCGAATTTTTTCCTATTAGTGGGCAAGTGTTTCTAAAACCTTAAAAATAAAGCATTTACTGAGAAACTAGACCAATTAACCTTTCCGACCGTATGTAACATACCTAACTAAAATTTCATACCTTCGATACCCGCAATATGTTAACCTCAGGAAAAAATCACATTTTTTCTATAGAAATGTTGAAAAATTATAATTTTTATTTATTTGTAATAATAACTAAATTAATATATAATAATAATAATGATAATAATAATAATAATAATAATAATAATAATAATAATAATAATAATAATAATAATAATAATAATAATAATAATAATAATAATAATAATAATAATAATAATAATAATAATAATAATAATAATAATAATAATAATAATAATAATAATAATAATAATAACAATAATAATAATAATAATAATAATAATAATAATAATAATAATAATAATAATAATAACAATAATAATAATAATAATAATAATAATAATAATAATAATAATAATAATAATAATAATAATAATAATCATAATAATAATAATAATAATAATAATAATAATAATAATAATAATAATAATAATAATAATAATAATAATAATAATAATAATAATAATAATAATAATAATAATAATAATAATAATAATAATAATAATAATAATAATAATAATAATAATAATAATAATAATAATAATAATAATAATAATAATAATAATAATAATAATAATAATAATAATAATAATAATAATAATAATAATAATAATAATAATAATAATAATAATAATAATAATAATAATAATAATAATAATAATAATAATAATAATAATAATAATAATAATAATAATAATAATAATAATAATAATAATAATAATAATAATAATAATAATAATAATAATAATAATAATAATAATAATAATAATAATAATAATAATAATAATAATAATAATAATAATAATAATAATAATAATAATAATAATAATAATAATAATAATAATAATAATAATAATAATAATAATAATAATAATAATAATAATAATAATAATAATAATAATAATAATAATAATAATAATAATAATAATAATAATAATAATAATAATAATAATAATAATAATAATAATAATAATAATAATAATAATAATAATAATAATAATAATAATAATAATAATAATAATAATAATAATAATAATAATAATAATAATAATAATAATAATAATAATAATAATAATAATAATAATAATAATAATAATAATAATAATAATAATAATAATAATAATAATAATAATAATAATAATAATAATAATAATAATAATAATAATAATAATAATAATAATAATAATAATAATAATAATAATAATAATAATAATAATAATAATAATAATAATAATAATAATAATAATAATAATAATAATAATAATAATAATAATAATAATAATAATAATAATAATAATAATAATAATAATAATAATAATAATAATAATAATAATAATAATAATAATAATAATAATAATAATAATAATAATAATAATAATAAT